>WEIT01040283.1:114540-133800 GCA_013389985.1 Dryoscopus gambensis | reverse complement strand
CCCTGGAAAATCCCCCTGGAAAAGGGTTTGCCTTCAGGCGATCCTCATCCAATATGGTCCCTAAAAAAACCCCCAACCCATTCCATGATTCCATGATTTGGTCTCCTCCATTAGAGCTGCTCATGAATTTGGGAACATCTTTTGTAGGAACAAGGCCTTGAGATGAGGTCACACGGCCGGGATGCAGCAGGACGGACCTTGGGCCATTCGGACCTTCTCCATCACGGAGAGCACTGTAGGAACGTGGATGTGAACCCCCAGAGTGAGCTGCAACCCCCACCTGCCCCTCCTTGGTGTGGGGGGCAGTGGCAGAGGGAGGCCCTTTCCCCATTCCCAGGCGAGCCGTGGGCCGGGGACACCCTGGACTGTGGGAATGGGCAGTGGGACCCAGGAGCAGCAAATGCCAAAATCGAGACCCCAGAATTCAAATTCAAGACCCCAAAATATTCACCTGCGAATGAGAGATTGGGGGGGAGCCCCCAAAGGTACCGGGTAACAACGAGACCTCTCGGCATCGTCACAGCTGAAACTCACGGCTCTGGAGCCGCTTGGGAGGCTCCATCCTCGGGGATTTCCAGCCCAAACTGGATAAAGCCTCGCTCAAACTGGTTAAAGCCCTGCCCAAACTGGATAAAGCCCTGCCCAAGCCAGATAAAGCCCCACCCAAGCCGGATAAAGCCCTGCCCAAACTGGATAAAGCCCCGCCCAAACTGGATAAAGTCCTTCCCAAGCTGGATAAAGCCCTGCCCAAACTGGATAAAGCCGAGCCCAAACTGGATAAAGCCCTGCTCAAACTGGATAAAGCCAAGCCCAAACTGGATAAAGCCCTGCCCAAACTGTCCTGATCTTGGGGCTCACTGCGCTTTGAGCCCAAGACAGGATTAGGGACCCCGTGCAATCCCTTCCAGGCTGAATTCCCCTTATCCCATGGATATCCCTCTCCCAAGTCTTCTTGGTCTTCTCCAAGCCTCCACAACTGGAAACAGGATCCAGAGGCCTCCCTCCTCCTCCTCCAGGTGCTCTTGGGACCGACCGGAATGAGCAGCTCCGGCCCACCTGGAACACTCGGGGCTGGACTGTGGCGGGTTCAGAGCGTGTGAGAATCGCAAATTCAGCGACTCTTCCCTGCTTTTCCCTGTTCCAGCCCCGTTCCCACAGCTCTGCCTCTCTGTCCCGAGCATTCCAGCTCTGCAAAGGCACAGCGAAGGCAGCAGACACTTCCCTTTGTGCGCTCCCTTGGGAATTTTCCCTGCCCAAGGAGTAGCAGACGGATTTTTCCTGTTTCAGGTGCCTACAAAAGGATTTCTCAGCATTCCTCGTGTCCCTGCTGGTTGTTTCCCTTCTCCCGCCCTTCCCTTGCTTTTTACACCTGGAAATGTTCCTGTTTTTTCTGTGGGATTTTTTTTCCCCCAAAACCGACCCAGTTTCCATCCTCTTTTCATGGAGCAGCTCCTCTGCACTGGGATGCTTTGACCTGATACACTCCATAAATTTTCCTTGTGCTACTCCCCCAGATCCTCTGGAATTAATTTTTCCTTATGTTATTTTTTCTCCAAAAATTCCCTTATCCAGTTCACTTTAAGACCCCTGCCCCACTTCCTGGCCCTTGTCCTAGGTTACAGTGTAAAATGTATCCAAAAGTATGTATTCTGTTTACCATCTTCATAAGCTGTTGGAGCCGGTGGGACAGAGTTGCCCCATCCCCTCCATGACTCATCCCTGATAAGCTCCTGGGGCTATCTTCTGTTAATGGGCCATCACTGCATGGCTGATAAGATTACATCCCATTGTGAGATACTCCGCCCAGAGGGAGGAACCAAGCATTCCATCCTGAATATAAGCTGAGGTTTGGAACACCACAGGCAGCCCTTTTTCACTGGACTATCAGAGGAAGACCAGACCTTTCTCTACGACCAGACCTTTCTCTACAGAATCACTGCTTCAACGGAACCATCACTCCAGGAGAACTGCAGCCACCATTTGATTGAACTTCTGCCAAACCCCCTGACTGTCAGGGGGTCAGGTTTGTACCCTGACTCTGTCAGTGGGTTGTTTTTTTTGTACTACTACATTTATTTTTTTTTTTTCCTATTAAATTGTATTTCTGATTCAAAGTCTCTCACTAGTTTGCTTTCAAACTAGAACAGCCCTCATCCCTGGAGCAGTTCTCACCTCTGAGCTCCCTCTCCCAAATTCCTGTTGTTTGCAGCTGTTTTTATGGAGAGCCACGCCTGCCCCATAGGATCGACCCCAATTTCTGAGAATAAAACGTGGAATTTTTTCCAGAGGCACAAGAGAGGAGAGGAAATTACCCCCAGCAACACCTGGAATGCAAATGAGGGATAATGATATGCAAATATTTGGCCGATCTGGGAATGAAAAAAGGAAAGGGCCCCTCCCAAAATATCCCAGCAAACACAAACTGCTGGAATGTTTGGGAATAGCCCAGGAAAGGCTGAGCCGGAGGGCTTGACAGACACGGCCTTAAGGCACTTCAGCAAAGCCCAGGGTCAGGTTTAACCCTGGGTGCAGGTCTAGCCCTGGGTGAGGTCTAGCTCTGGATGCAGGTTTAACCCTTGGTGCAGGTTTAGCCCTGGGTGCAGGTTTAGCCCTGGGGCAGGTTTAACTCTTGGAGCAGGTTTAACTCTTGGAGCAGGTTTAACTCTTGGAGCAGGTTTAGCCCTGGGTGCAGGTCCAGTCCTGGGTGCAGGTCCAGTCCTGGGTGCAGGTTTAATCCTGGGTGCAGGTTTAACCCTGGGTGCAGGTTTAACCCTGGGTGCAGGTTTAGCCCTGAGTGTGGGTTTAACCCTGGGTTCAGATTTAGCCCTGGATGCAGGTTTAGCCCTGGGTTCAGATTTAGTCCCAGGTGCAGGTTTAGCTCTGGGTGCAGGTTTAGCCCAGCGGCAGGTTTAACCCTCGGTGCAGGATTAGCCCTGAGTGCAGGTCTAACCCTGGGTGAGGTTTAACCCTGGGTGCAGGTTTAACCCTTGGAGCCGATTTAGTCCTGGATGCAGGTCTAACCCTGGGTGCAGGTCTAACCCTGGGTGCAGGTTTAACCCTGGGTGCAGGTCTAACCCTGGGTTCAGATTTAGCCCCAGGTGCAGGTTTAGCCCTGGGTGCAGGTTTAGCCGAGTGGCAGGTTTAACCCTGGTTGCAGGATTAGCCCTGAGTGCAGGTCTAACCCCGGGTGCAGGTTTAGCCCTGGGTGCAGGTTTAGCCCTGGGTGAGGTTTAGCCCTGAGTGCAGGTTTAGCCCTGAGTGCAGTGGGTGCAGGTTTAACCCTGGTTGCAGGATTAGCCCTGAGTGCAGGTTTAGCCCTGGGTGCGGGCTTAGCCCTGCATGCAGGTTTAGCCCTGGGTGAGGTCTAACCCTGGGTGAGGTTTAACCCTTCCACTGCTGCCTCTGGGCCCACCTTTCCCTCCCCAGTCACACCCGTCCTGCTCCTGCCCAGGAAAACCTTGCTGGTCTCTCCCTGCTTGACTCTCCAGGAAGAAATTCCCCTTCTAATCCTTACAGCTGAATTTATGGAAAACATTGGAGAGGCAGAAGGATGAGATTATCCAGAGCTTCAGCTTGGGCAGAGCTTCCTGAGCACTCTGGAATTGGACCGCGATTTTCCCAGGAAAAGTTTCCCAGTTAGTTTGGTCATAACGGAATTCCAGGTGCCAAAATTCCTGTTTTTATTGAATGGAGGCATCCCCGATGTCATCCATGTGCCGCAGAGCCGGCAAAGTGATGGATACCTTCCCATCATCCTGGTTATTCCGGCATTCCATGCTCCAGCCCTTCCACGCCCCCTCATTCCAAGGCAGCCCAGCCATTCCCACTTCCAACTGCACCAGGATTGGTTCTGAGGCTTCTCCTCCTTCCCTGGATTCCCAGCCCAGGAATGTCACTGGGAGAGTGCTGGAAGTGGCATTCCCGGCCTGGTGCCCGCATGGGTCACCAAAGCTGCCAGGAGATCTGTGGGAGGTGGAAAAGAACTTGTGGAAAAGGACCGACAGGGATGGCTGTGGGGAGTTCAGAGCTTTCTCCCAGGGCAAAGATTCCCAGTCCAAGGGAGAAATGTCCCGGCCTTCAGCCCCATCATTCCCAGAGCCATGGCTGAGGTCACCCAGGGTTGGATGATCCAGGGAAACTCCTCAGTGACGGTGTCAGTGACCCTCAGCCGAGCTGGACACTCTGGGATACTCGGGATATATCCAGAGGCCGTGGCAGCTCCAGCACCTTGTCACTGCCCAGTCCCTTGGGAAGCTCCTTCCATGTCTTC
This sequence comes from Dryoscopus gambensis, assembly GCA_013389985.1. NCBI lineage: Eukaryota > Metazoa > Chordata > Aves > Passeriformes > Malaconotidae > Dryoscopus > Dryoscopus gambensis. Next base: position 129,530 of record WEIT01040283.1, on the reverse strand, counting down.
TCCTTGTTTTTCCTTGTTCCCTTTTGCTCTTTATGCTGATTCCAAAACCTTCGATCCAGGAGGAAATTAAGTGAGAGGAGAACGCTGGAATATTTAGAAACCAGATGAATATCCTCAGGATGAGAGAGGGAATCAGCTCACGTCTCGTCTGACCCAGAGGCTTTCCAAGACCCCAGAGGGACCGGGAAGCTCTTGGGCTGCACAATTCCTGCAGCCATCCAAGAAATCCCCAAACTCCTGTGGAGAGGCAGTTTTCCAGTGACAAGATGCAAATTAAACAAGGAAAAAGGGTTTCCAGAGGAGCTGTCTCCTCTCGTGGTGGGAAGAACAGGCTCTCATTCCCATGGAATCCAGCAGAGCCCACTCAGCCCTGGGAATGAAGAGGTTGGGAAACAAATCCCTGCTGTTTGGAGGGGCTGGATGGGGAGGAGTCATGGAACAGAGAGCTCTCAGCACAGGCTCCTCTCCACCCTGCCTGGAATCATATCCCAAACTGCAGAGTGCTGGAGCAGCTCCGTGTGCTGATGGGGCTGATCCCAGGGCATCCCAGAGTGCCCATTCCGCTCCCACTGGACTCGGGGGCAGAGCCATGGGAAGAGCCATGGGAAGAGCAGGTCACCTGTCCAGTGTGAGCTCTCCACAGCCAAAAGAGGCACCACAAGTGGAGCTCCTGGTTCCTGTGGGCACATTCCTGCCTCAGGAATGCTCCAGGGCACATTCCTGCCACAGGCACAGCCCTTCTCCAGCCACACGTCCTGCTTTTTCCGGATTCAGGGATCCAGAACAGCAGCGTTTTCTGTCTCACACATGTCAGGCTCTCATTAATGAGGTTATGATTTCTTTTGAAGATGAAAACATCTGGATAAACAGGGGCTTGGTGTCTCAGTTTTCCTGAAATAATTTTTCAGGTGTGTTTCAGCTGGAATTGTTCACCTGGAGAGGAGAAGGCTCCAGGGAGAGCTCAGAGCCCCTGCCAGGGCCTAAAGGGGTTCCAGGAGAGCTGGAGAGGGACTGGGGACAAGGGCTGGAGGGACAGGACACAGGGAATGGCTTCCCACTGCCAGAGGGCAGGGCTGGATGGGATCTTGGGAAGGAATTGTTCCCTGGGAGGGTGGGCAGGCCCTGGCACAGGGTGCCCAGAGCAGCTGTGGCTGCCCCTGGATCCCTGGCAGTGCCCAAGGCCAGGCTGGACATTGGGGCTGGGAGCAGCCTGGGACAGTGGGAGGTGTCCCTGCCATGGCAGGGGTGGCACTGGGTGGGCTTTAGGGTCCCTTCCCACCCAAACCATTCCATGATTTCCACCTGTGCAGGAATTTGAAGGATGGGCCATACAAAGGGCAGAATAAGCACCCCCTCAGCAGAGAAGTTATTTGGGATTTCTTCCATCCTACAGATTCCCAAGGAGCAGCTTGTGCAAGCTCTCCCCTAAAATAACCTCCAGCTTTCTGTGGGTGGCAGTGAAGCAACAATTTTCACTTCTCTCCCTTTTTCTTCCCCAGAGTATTTTTTTGGGAGCACATTTGATTCTCAGCTGTCTCAAACTGTCTCGAAATCCCACATTTCCCCATGTGAGCTGCATCCCGCTTTTATCTCACTTTATAGGGCCTTCATTTGAATCCTTTTCATTTCTGTGATTCCCTGACAGAGCAGTAATGGAGTGGGATAAAACGTATGGCTGGCAGTGTCTTCCGGAATAACGGAATCAAACCTTTTACATTCCGTACAATTTTACCTGGTTTTGTTTTCCTTTCAAAACCAGGGAGAATGGATTGAAACACCTTTTNNNNCGTTCTTTTTTTTTTTTTTTTTTTTTTTTTTTGAGAGGGAGGTGTCCCTTGGCATCGGGATGGGGCAGTGTGAAAACCCACGAAGGTTTTTGGTGTCGTCACTCAAGCTCAGCGCTTCCCAGTGGCTGTCCCACCCCTGGCAGTGTCCAAGGCCAGGCTGGACGGGGCTTGGAGCAACTTGGGATAGTTCTGCCATGGAAGGGGGTGGCACTGGATGAGCTTTAAGGTCCTTTCCACCCAAACCATTCCATGATTCCATGTGCATTCCTTTCATCCTTCCCTAAAGCCCATTCATTTCTCTCGTTTGTTCAGCAGCTTTGGCTTGTCCTGATCTCATTTTAATGAGTCCTTTCTTCCCACTGGGAAGGAAAATCCGTCTGTGTCATCAGGGTCGGGAGAGTCTGGCCCAGAGCTCCTGGTGGGGGCTAATTCCAAATGCTCCTTCATGCCGCAGGAGTGCAGAGTCACTGACGTGAACCACACCTGTCCTGGAACAACACCCTGGAAATTTTACCCGGGCAGTTTCCACCCAGACACAGGGAATGGCTTCCCACTGCCAGAGGGCAGGGCTGGATGGGATATTGGGAAGGAATTGTTCCCTGGGAGGGTGGGCAGGCCCTGGCACAGGGTGCCCAGAGCAGCTGTGGCTGCCCCTGGATCCCTGGCAGTGCCCAAGGCCAGGCTGGACACTGGGGCTGGGAGCAGCCTGGGACAGTGGGAGGTGTCCCTGTGTTGGTTTTTAGAGCGAACAGGACGGGGTGCCAGGGCAGATGCTCCAGGAGCCTTTTTATTATTTTATTCCGGCATCAGTCTCATGTACAGAGTTGAGACACAAAAGATGGTACAGGCTCACGTTGCCACAGGCAGCCAAGGATTTCCTTGTTACTGAGCATTCTTAAAGGCTTTTTAGCCAACAGCACGCTTCTAAAGTTTAGAGACAGCTGTTTTAACCAATCTTTAAGAGCACATGTACATCTACTTCAAACAGTGCCTACTTGTTAATGCCTCATGTAACAATGCACAATATTCCATTATTAAGCTTAAACTTGTCTATCTTACTAAGCATATTTTCTGCAGCTTCAAGACCGATCTCAGCCAAACCTAGAAACTCTAACGATTGTTTTAATGTCCTTGCTTGTTATATAATAGTATCTTCTTCCATCTTCAAGCTTTTGCAGTAATAGCGGATCCTAAATTCTTTTGCTTCATTTCTGAAACTCACTTTTTTCTCACACCCAAGAGTCTTTTCATCTTTTGTGTTTCCCACATCCCTGCCCAAGGCAGAGGTGGCACTGGATGGGCTTTAAGGTCCTAAATGAAAGGATTCAGAGGGATTTTCAGGTCTCCTGTGGGCCAGACCCCTTCCCATCAGGATCAGGACAAAGCTGCGTCTCCATGCAACCCCGATGGCAGCATGGCACAGCCTCCCACCAGGGTTTGCTCCTCGTGTCCTCTGAGGGCTGCGAGTGACAGCTCCGTCCTAGCGACGGAGCCAGGAGGTAACCGGTCACCAGCCCGAGGGCAGCACCCAAATCTGGCTGAATAAATCCTTCAGCTGGCTCTGACCCGGAGTGACAACTGTCCCAGTGCTGTGACACCTGCCAGGTGTCACCGGGGGTGCCAGCAGGGGCTCGGGACACGCAGAGGTCAAGCAGAGGATGTGGGAAGCTGATGTGGATCTGGCATTTCCTGGGATGCCCATCCCCAGTGTCCACCCTCACGCAGGCAGTGCGAGGCACAGACCCTGCAAAGCTCAGCTCCAAGCCACAGTTAAAAGGCTCTATGATAATTCGTCCTGGGAAACTGCATCCAGCCAAGCCACATGGAAAACCCTCCCAGATTTATGGGATTTCTTGGTCCCTCTCTCCTCAGCCCCAGAGTTATTCCATTAGGAAGGAATCGTGTTTGTCTGGAATGATTTACTCCTCACAAACCCACCCTGACTCCCACCTTTTCCAAACACTTTCTTAAACACATCCCGAAGCTCCCCAAGCCCAGCAGTTCCTCGCGTTCCCCCTCACAGGGCTTTGGCACCACAGCATTCCCAGGAACACCAATTCCCTGTGGGAACAACCCGCCTGTGCTATTCCCTATCGTTAACCATAATGATCATTAACCACCCTTGGATTCCAAACTTTGCATCTCACTTCAGGACCTGGCTCCCAAACCTTTAGGGCTTCCCTGTGTTTTCCCGGGAATGTTTTAGTGGGTGATGTTTGCAGTAACAGATACAGATGTGCAGAGACATCGGCACTTCACGCACCACTCTTCCAGTCACGAGTCATTCCCCCCTTTCCTGCCTCCTAACAACTCCATGATCTTCTTGTTGTTAAAATCCCTGGATTATGACACTGATTTAGGATGTGTTACACTGGAGATAACAACCAGCAGCTCTGCGCATCATTAGGGATTGAAATATCCCACCAAGAAAGGAACACGTGATTTCCCAGCAAAGCGTGGAGCAGCGATGATGCTAAAATGGGAATTTCAGGCTCAGCTGCCACACAATTTGCTCTGTCCTTGGCAGGTTTAGTCGAGATCGTGGCCCACGCTGCACTGGATAAATCCATGGGCAGACACAGCCCCTGCTCCACAGGGAATCTTTGGGGGGTTTGGGGTTGGGAGAGAGGCAGCTGGGGATGGAGCACAAGGGGTAATGGCACTGTCACCCCTCACCTGTCACCGATCCCATCTAAACCCATCCCTGCCCGCCTGAATTATCCCGGGGGCCATTCCATGGGCCTTTCGAAAGGGTAACTTCTATTCCCAAAAAATTATTGTGCTTCCTTCTCACACACCCAGCCTCATGTCGGAATAGAGAGATCCTTGGAGGAAAAGTTCCCAGTTCTCTGCAAAAAATGAGTCTGGTGGGTGATTCCCAAGGGATGCTTGTCCCCCTGAGATCCCAAATTGTGACACTCTCACATATTCCATGATTTCCATGGTTCATCCAAAGGCGTCTTATTGGTGTAGGGGGGCTTTGAGTCCTGTTATGAAACCCCATAATCTAGAGAGACCCCCTCAGTGCTGCTCCTGGGTCCCACTGCCAGCCCCAGCCACCAGGAGCTGCCCATTCCCACAGTCCAGGGTGTCCCCGGCCCACGGCTCGCCTGGGAATGGGGAAAGGGCCTCCCTCTGCCACTGCCCCCCACACCAAGGAGGGGCAGGTGGGGGTTGCAGCTCACTCTGGGGGTTCACATCCACGTTCCTACAGTGCTCTCCGTGATGGAGAAGGTCCGAATGGCCCAAGGTCCGTCCTGCTGCATCCCGGCCGTGTGACCTCATCTCAAGGCCTTGTTCCTACAAGAGATGTTCCCAAATTCATGAGCAGCTCTAATGGAGGAGACCAAATCATGGAATCATGGAATGGGTTGGGTGGGAAGGGATCCTAAATCCCATCCCATTCCACCTCCTGCCGTGTCAGGGACACCTCCCACTGTCCCAGGCTGCTCCAAGCCCTGTCCAGCCTGGCCTTGGGCACTGCCAGGGATCCGGGGGCAGCCACAGCTGCTCTGGGCACCCTGTGCCAGGGCCTGCCCACCCTCCCAGGGAAAAATATCCCAGAAAATCTGGGTAAAGCTTCTCCTTGCAGGAGGACCCCATCAGGCCCAGGGATCACTCATTCCTGACATTAATTAGCCTCAGGACATGAGTGATATTCTCCCATTAGGAAGAATTTTACCAGGGAAGGGCGACTTCTGACATATTTCTGGAGTGAATCAATCACTTTAATTAAAGCAGCCAATGTCTCTGGAAAAAATCCCAAAGGCGTTTTCAAGATTAAATCCCTTTGTTCATGACAGATCCCTAAAAGCTTCGTTTTTTTCCCCATTTCCCAGTTGGAAACTCATCTTTCCCTTTGCTCCTTGGCCTCCCTCACAGCCTCACTCTCATCCCTGGGATATCAGTGTTTATATCCATCATTTCCATAGTTTTGTTCCAATCCTGTGCATCTCTATATTCCCTTTGTTGTGGGAGAGCCAACAGGAGCTCACTTGGGATGCATCCATCTGCTCCGAGTTCTTTTCCAGCGCTCCCATCTCCATGGTAACTTGGGAAAGTGCTTCCTCTGCGAGTGAGGAGCTGGACAGAAGATCCATGAGCATCACTGGAAGGTGCCCCAGACATGGAATCACAGAGTCATTATGGCTGGGGAAGAATTCCAAGGCCATCAACCCCACCTTTTACCGAATATCCCCATATCCACACAACCACACAGCAAAGTGCCTCGTGTGCTCCTTTCCTGAACAATTCCAGGGATGGGGACCCCACCTCAGCCTGTTCCAGGGCTGCATCACTCTTTCAGTGAAGAATTTTTCCTTGATACCCAATTTGAACCTCCTCCAGGCTGTTTCCTTGAGAAACTGGGAAAATCCTTGTTGCTCCCTCAACAGATCTGTGGGACCAAGGCTCTCCTTCAGGAGAAGGAATGTTTTCCTGGGATTTGTAGCAGGATGCCTGAAGCCAGAACGAGATCTCACGGGAGCAGGACTTGAGTGGGAACTTGCTCCTGGAGGGAACCTGGAGGGGATGAGGAAAGGGCAGAGCATGAGGAACATCCCGAGGGTTTCACTCAAGTTGCCCATGAGGAGACTCTATTTTGGGGATTGAAGAGGAGGAGATGGTGAAAAAAATGGGATAAAAAAGAAACCCACGGGCTGATCTGCCCAGCCTGGATGAGTCACTCTGTGCAGAGCTTGTCTGCAAAACTCCTGCAGCTTCCAGAGGCCTCTCCACTTTGTGGCTTTGTGAAGGACCTGGGATTCCCAGCGTCCAAAAGGATCAAGGCACAAGCCAGGAGAGCTTCAGGCTGTCACCCTGACATTCCCGGGAGGTGGAATTGCTGTCCCAGAGGAAGGGGAGGGAGAACTGTGCAGAAGGAATTTCTGGAGCCACAGGGGAAGGATCCCCACGGGGAAAGGATCCCCACAGGGAAAGGATCCCCATCCCTCCGATCTCAGACCTCACCCTCAGCCTCCACCCTCCAGCTGAAGGATGTGCCCTGCTCCAGGAGGTACCAGAAGGATGCAAAAAGGGCTGGTGGGAAGGGAGGGACACTCCCTGAGCTTCCCTAAACGTCCTGCCCAATCCTCTCCTCCAAAACCACATTCCAATGCTTCCAAAGGCCGATTCCTGCTCTGTCCTTGCCTCCCTTTGCCAGCCAGCACAGGGCCTGGTGCACTGCCAGCCTCCTTTAGAGGGTGGGCACACCAAACTGGGGAGAAGAGAGTCCCCTTTTCAGGGAGAAGCTTCCCAAAATGTTTCCATGAAGGAGGCCAGTCCATCACTGATCCTCCTGTGTCCTTGACCCCAGCAGGGAGCCCTTTCCTAATGGCAGGAATTTACTGGTCCCCCATTTTTCTGGTTCCTTTGCCCGTTGCTGGGGGTGAGGGATCTGCTGGCCCGGCCTCCAGCTCCATTTGTGGCCCCCACTCCAATCCAGGGAATCTGGGTCAGGGCACCTGGGTCTGTTCCGTTCCACATCCATGCTTCCCTCTGAGCCTCAGTGGAGGCTCCCATGGAGCCAACATCTCCAGCACAGTGCAATTAATTCCAGTTAAAATGATTGCCGACGTTTGATCTCGTGAACCCCAGCCCAAAAGCTCTGATTTTTTCTCCACTGGGATAATGGAGAGTGGGACATGCTGGGAGACTCCACATTAGAGCTTCCCATTGTCCCCTTTCCCTTTGCCTGTGGATTGTAGTGCTGGAAAAAAGGATTCTTTTATCTGCCTAAGGATTGATGAACACATCTCTCAAGAGTTCTCCTCTGAAAGGACTGAAGCAGGAATTCATTTTAAATTGATAAGCGATGAAAATACACCTAAAGATGAAGACTGAAAGAGGGGAATGTGGGAACAGGGAGGGAAAATGCCAAGATTTTGCGGCTGTTCCATGGGAATGGGGGTGTTTGCAGGAGAACAGCAGAGAAACAGCTTGGGAGGCTTTAAAAGTAACAGTGAGAGTTTGTGGGCAGGTGGAAAAGGGAGGGATAAGACCGGTCTGGGGTGCAGGTGAGAGGCAGAAACAGCTGGGAGACAGCAGGGATCTGGCCAGGATCCAGCTGGAAACCCCTGCTTGGTACTGGGATCCTTCTGAGCAGAAATGTGTGCAAAGGGGATTCCTGAAGGAGCAGAACTGATAGAGACATGGAAAAGCTTTCCAGGGGTAATTTCCACAGCCTGGCCTTGCCAGGATGGGTGTCCAGAGGACTGTGCTCCCACATCCAGGGGCTGGAGCTGTGCCCAGGCAGGGAATTCCCAGCTCAGCTCATCCCAGCCCTCCATGAGCCAGAGTTCCCCACCCTGGGCAGGGACTGGGGTCCCCCCAGCTGTGGGGACAGTGCTGAGAGGGGGCACAGCTGGAAAAAGCCCCCAAATCCACGCCCTGGGAGCAGGGGGGTTACGGACACCGGGAGCACAAGGCCCCAACTCCATCTGCCTCCGGACTGGTGCAGGGAGCACCGGGAATGAGAAAGAGGAATGATTTCCTGGGAAATGGAATAAGGCTCTTGCAAGGGAATCTAAACCCAGCAGGAGGAACCGAGTCATGCATTGGCAAAGATTGAATTTGCTGCGAAACCTGTCACAGAGTTTTGTAAATAGGAGCTTCTCCCTGGGAAAAGTCTGCATCTCCCAGCTCCCAAGGGATTTCAACAAGCCCATGCCAGTCCCAGTCCCATCTCACCACTGGAATGGCAGTGCCAGCTGCCCTCCTGCCTCCAGAAACTTCAGGAGGAACATCTCCCAATTCGCCAGGGAACCAAAACACTTCTGCTTTAAGGGTCCAAAACTCATTTCTCATTTAATTCCCATCTCCACGAATCCACAAAGTGAAATGGAAATGAATTTTCTTTTCATTCCCCATACTAGGGAAAAAAAAAAAAAGATCAAGCAGACTATTCTGTTTTGATAAAAGAAAACGTTGAATTCCAATTTTAGGGGGTTTTAAACTTTTTTGAGAGAATTGAAAAGAAAATAAATGATGCAAAAAAGGATTTTGGAAAAAGAAACCCAAATATTCCCTTCTGAGAAGACAAAAATGTTTTGATTTTCTTCAGTTTCAACTCACAAGAAGAATCAGATTATCCAACTAACAGGTTTGGCCTAAGAACGAGTTTTAAGTTACATGAGGAAAGAGGAATGATGGATCAGGGAGCTTGGAGCACCTGCCTTGGGAAAACACACTTTTGGAAAGCTTTGCTTTGTCAACAGTGCAAAATGACTTGGAGGGGTTGGGTGATGGCTCTTAATAGAAACACATCTGGGGGATAATATCCAATGTGGAAAAGCTGTTACGGGATAACATGGAAATAGATCAAATAGATATAAACCAGCCCTGAGTGGAGCAAGGCTGGAAATTAAAAGGTTTCTAACAATCCACAGAGTGAGATTCTCCCATGCTGCCCCAAATCCATTTGTCTCTATGGAGATGAGGGGAGGCAGACAGGGAAGAGAGCCCATAAATTATCTGAGGACGGAGCTGTCGATGAAAGGAGTTGTTTGATAGAGTGGGAATAATTCTAGGCTGGAAGTGAAAGGCCTTGGCCAGGTAATTTATTGCTATTTCAGGATGCAGATTTGATCATTGCATGCCAAGTGCATTTCCCTGTGTTGTATTTATGGAACATTAATCCTAAATTCCGGGTTTCTGATGGACACTTGTGGGGTTTAGGACACCTCGTTCATCGCTTGGTTCAAGACTTAACTTCTGTTTAGGCCCTGTTTGGGGCCTGTTTGAGGCCTGTTAAGGGCCTGTTTAGGCCCTGTTTGGGGCCTGTTTAGGCCCTGTTTAGGCCCTGTTTGGGGCCTGTTTGGGGCCTCTTTGGAGCTGTTTAGGTCCTGTTTGGGGCCTGTTTGAGGCCCTTTAAGGGCTTGTTTAGGCCCTGTTTGGGGCCTGTTTAGGCCCTGTTTAGGCCCTGTTTGGGGCCTGTTTGGGGCCTCTTTGGAGCTGTTTAGGTCCTGTTTGGGGCCTGTTTGAGGCCCTTTAAGGGCTTGTTTAGGCCCTATTTGGGGCCTCTTTGGGGCCTGTTTGGGGCCGGTTTTAGCCTTTTTGTGGCCACAAAGCCCAGCTCAGAGCAGAGCACAAGTGTGGTGGGAAAGCCTTCGGGATGAGAGGTGCTTGTACCTGGTTTGCTCACCTGGGATTCCAGAGCTCCTCAGCTTTGGGGCTGGAGTTTCCCTGGTGAAGGAAACAGATCGCCAATTCTTTTAGTGATAAGTTTATTAATTAAGAATGATTAAGGTCTCCACAACGGGCTAACCAATCCCCCGAGGAAAGGGCCGTGCTGGGTGCCTCACCACTGTTGAGCAGAGCAGTCAGAGACCCAGAAATCCCAAGGAAAGTGATTTTTATACCCACCCTTTGAGCACCACCCCTCTCCCAAAGGTCCTCCCTTCCGGAGTGCATTGATTGGAGTATTCTAATTTGCCAGCCTGTTAATTGGTCCAGTGAAGTGATGTAATGTCCTCTTGCCCAATCAGGACTCCCAGTTTACTCCTTAATTATAATTCTCCTGATGCCACCACTTTCTGGAAAAATCCCTTGTTCTTGTCAATCATCCCTTCCCTAAGGCTAATACAGAAAGTGAACCTAACACTATTTTCCCTCCAGAACCATATTAACCCTTTGTTTTAACAATAACTTTTATAATGTATCATAACCCCCATTTAACAATTAACTATAGCCTCAGTGCAAATGCAAACATTCCAACTCTTCTGTGCTTGGGCCTACAAAAGCCAACCCTCTTCATTTGTGCATCACACCTGGCAGAGGCCAGGATTGTTGGGATTTTTGTTGTAATTCCGTACCATGACATGATCCATTTCCTTAAGTCACTTCTGAGGAATTATCTAAAGGAATTTACTGCTTTTTCAGGAATCCTTGAGGCTGCTGATGTCATGGAAAGCTGGGAAGTTTACCAGAGGTGAATCTACTCTTCATGCAGGGCATTGCTGGAGGCGGTTGCTGGGCCCTGCCTTGGGACCAGAACTTTTACTGACGCCTGTATCCAGAACCAAGAGCATTTTAAGGGATCAGTTCTTGGATTCAGGTCTGGATCTTTGGTTTAAACTCCCTCTGCATTAGGCCACGGCCATGGAGCCCACACAGGGTCTGGTTGTGGGTGGTTTTGTGGGGTGTGCTCATGGCTGGGAGGGTCTTTGTCACTTGTGAGGTGAGACAGATGACTCCACACACCCCAAAGGGACGTGGGTCAGCAACACCCTCCCAAAACTAAAATGTGAGCCCAAAAATGTGGTAGGAGAGGTCTGTCCGGCAAGAATTCCTCCCTGGGAATGGCTTTTGAGGACGATTTGGTGGAATCTTGCCCAGGATCCATCCACATTCTCCTCATCAGGCTTGGGAGCACAAACCTCACCCCCAGACCCTGGCAGTGCCTCTCTGAGGTGACCTCAGGAGCAGCTAAATCCAAACTCTGACCAAACCTGTGGTGATGCTGCTCCCATTCCTGCAGTCTGGCTTATCCCAGGAGAGACCTGGATGGGGAGAGGAAGGCAGAATGTTCTCCCTGCTCAGAACAGCTCAATTTCCTCCTGAGTTCCCAGAATCATCCAGGTTGGAAAAGACCTCCAAGATCATCAATCAACCTTGGACCAAATCCCACCATTCCCACGAAACCATGTTTCCAAATGCCACATTTTTAAACACTTCCAGGGTTGGTGACTGCAGCCCTGTCCTGAGCAGCTTGTGCCAATGAAGAATTTTTTTTCCTGAACTTCCCCTGGCGCAGGATTCCCATCCAGGCAGTCTTGGCCTCGTCCTGAAGTCTTCCCAGGAAGCTGAGTAGGGATTCTCCAGGTGGGATTCCATGTTTGCTGTGCTCCTGTATCTCAAACTCTTGTCTGAGAGCCCCACAGGCACCGCCTGACCCAGAAGCAATGGAGCAAAGGAGGTGGAGCTGTTATCCATGGATTTCCTGGCCCTGCTCCAGCACCTGTGGAGCTGCTTACATTTTCCTTCCCTATGCTGAGGGGGTGAGGGAAGGCAGAGGAGATTAAGGCTCAGAGGGTCCCTCTTCCTCACCCTCTGAGCTGTTCAACCACATCCTGGCCAATCCAGAGCCACTCTGATCCCTCCTGTGTGATCCAGTACGGATCATCCACCCCCTGCTTACAAGAAACATTATTTTGGAGTGTAGCAAAGCAATCTAAACCAACCCCTGGCTCTCAGGTTTCCACTGCTGCATTTTCCAGTGGGAATCCACTCATTTCGCAGCCCATCTCAGTAATGAGCCGAGCGAATTTACAAGGAAGAGAAACTTCCCAGGTTTCTAAATTATTCTTGGAATGATATATTGTAAACCTGCCCCACCAAACCATTGGCTGAGTTGTTTTACATTTATGGCAAAGATGATTTAGACCTCAAGTGGGAAATAAAATCTGCAGACGTTAAGTTTATTATAGAGAAATCCATTAAGAAGCCGTTTTTCAGAAGGAGCAGTGGGGAAGGAGCACATGGAGCAGGGATGGTTGTTCCAAGTGCCTTGGGATACTTGTTACCATTCCCAGGTTAGCTGAGTGTGCCTGTTGAACACCTGAGGAGCTGAAATGCTGCCCCTTGAAGCTGATCTTGCTCTGGAAGTCCATTAGATGTCTGTCATTCCCGGGGGCTGCCAAGATTTATCTGGGAATTCGTCGTGTCTGTGGTTTTGAGGCTTTGCCAGAATCAATAATTCCGGGGTGGCCAAACAGCCCTGACAGGCCGTGGTGGGCAGGCACCAAGGTGATTGTTTCAGCAGCTACAAAAGAAGTCTCTTCCCAAAAAAAACCCACGAAGAAAAGGGACAATCTCCAGATAAATTCAACTGCAAATGGGAATTTTTTTGAGGACAATCTAAACCATTTTTTGGGGGGCTGTGTATCCCCGCTGTGGGAATGAGCTTCAGGCTGTGGCTTCATGGTCCTGGAGGCATCCACCTCCCATGTGGGAAGGAGCAGGACCCTATCCCGGCATTCCCGGGGTCTCCAGGCTCAGGGCAGGACAGGCAGGAGCAGCTCCAGCTCTGGGATCAGCGTTCCCGCGGTGTTTGAGCGGGGAGCTCCGCCAGGATCATGTTTCCATGGAGCATCGGCTCATTCCACGCACACGAAAATGGGTTTAGACAAACCCCTGAGTTCCCTTCAACACCCATTTGAAACAGAATTTTTAACGAGCCTTTTCTGCATCATCCCATCATCCCAAACTGGTTTTCCTTTTCCCAGCTCTCCCAATCCTTCCCTTTGCCTGCTGAGCCCAGAGCCATTTTCTCCTCATTGTGGACCCTTTTTGGTGAGTTTTGTTTTGGTTTTTGGTTTTTGGTTTTTTTTTTCTCTCCCCAGTAAAGAAAAAATCCCAGTGGGGAGGGGCTCCTTTTCCTTCCTGGAGCTGGAAAACAAACGAGGGGCCAGCAGCTCCCAGGTCCCAGGTTTTGGCTGCCTTGAAGTGACTCGAAACCGCTCCTTTCAAAGCAGATTTTCCCAAGTGCTTCCACTGAGGATTAAAGTCACTTCCGAGCTTTAGGGACACAACTCGAGAGTGGTTTACTCCATAAATTAATTCCACTTCCCCGTGACAGAGCGCCAAATGGAAAAATGGAAACTGTCTGCACTCTGTAAAGCCCAGCCTGGGGTTTCTTGGAAGGGTTCATTACATGATGTGTGATAATTGATATCACTGAGCACTTCAAACATCTCTGGCCGTGCCCACCGAGCTGTGGGAAGCAGCGATCCCGCCGTTGCCATGGCAACGGGAATGTTCCTGGACTGTGGGAGGTGGGAGCCGGGGCTGTGCCTCAGCCCTGCGGCCGTGCCTCAACCTCCCCTGGCTGTGCGAGTGCCCCAAACTGTGTCAGAAGCACCACAGAACTCGAGTTTGAAATAAATGAGCAGGACGGCAGGTCCTTTTGGATGCCTTTATCAAGTGATCAGCTCGGGTGGGGGTCCGAGGGGTCGCGCACACCGCCGCTGCTCCCAGGATAACGCAGAGGAGGAGGAGGAGCACAGCTTTGTCACGCTGAGCGGCAGAGCTGGGGTTTCTGTCCTCATGAGAGTCCATAAGAAAACCTTTGTTGGTTTGAAATCTTGGGTCCTAGTCTGTGGCCAGTTCTCTATAGGTCAGGGTGACCAACACAAATTTTGAAAAAGGGGTTTGGGGGACAGTCCCCCTCCCTCCCAATCTAGGGACATCATTTTTATTCTTCAATTGTGTGTTGGCTCGTTGTTCTAGGGCTTCTTTTCCTCAAATGGTGCCTTGATGCTCCTCATTTGCATATGCCATTTTCCTCCTTAAAGTCACCGGCGCCATTCTGGGGAGCAGTGGGGGCGGTTTTCCCGACGGAAAAGGGGTACAGGGGAGTGATAATAAAGGAGTGAGTGGCAAATATAATGGGGTAACAATTACAACCATAGAGTAATGAACAATTATAAATAAATAATAAAAAATGGTTACCAAACATTTACAACCATAGGGTAATGAAGAATTATAAATAAATAAAAATTGGTTAACAATTATTTGTGGTACAACCATCATAACAGTGAACAAATATTATTAATCAACTCTTTTTGGCTCTTGTTTATCACAGAGTTCAACTCTCCGGTGAGGCCGGGAGCATTTCAGTGCCCCAGGAGAGCACTTCTCTCCTCATCCCGCTCCTGCCTGGGAGATTTCCATCCTCAGGGCTGTCCCGTGACCCTCCAGAGCCCCCTCCTGCTGTCCCTGCGGAGGGGCTGCTCTCCCAGCTTGCACTCCAAGGGTTCTGTGGCAATTCAGGGCTGCAGCGATGGCTGCAAAGGGCACTGCTGTTTGTCCACGGCCTTTCTTCCTCATTCAGGGCACGAACTCCTGGTACAGCTGGAAATGTTGGCAGTTGCCTTCACCCTCTCCCCTCAGCTCCCCTCAGCTCCCTGCACTCCTGGATTTGGGCTCTGGGACTGGAGTGTCCCTCTCCTTTCCAGGCAGCTCTGCTGAAGACTGGAACCAGGATTGAATCCAGAAACCCCCTTCTGCTCATACAAAAAGAGCCTTCAGTGTCATCACCTCCAGCCCCGGGCTCTCTCAGACTGCATTCCCTAATTCCCTCCACATTTATCCCAAGTTCCAACTCAAAACCGCCTCAGTTCCTCTCTCCTCTCCTCTCCTCTCCTCTCCTCTCCGACCCTCTCCTCTCCTCTTCCTTCTCCTTCCCCTTCCCCTTCTCCTTCTCCT
>WEIT01040283.1:95500-107895 GCA_013389985.1 Dryoscopus gambensis | reverse complement strand
CCGCTGTCCCGGAGGCACCCCAGTGTCCCGGAGCCACCCTGCTGTCCCGGAGCCGCCCCGCTGTCTCGGAGCCACCCTACTGTCCCAGAGCTGCCCCGCTGTCCCGGAGCCACCCCGCTGCCGCCAGCCCGGAGGCACGGGACCGCGGCCGATCCCAGGCGGCTGCTGCAGCAACAGGCTGGGGCACCCGCGTTTACCGAGAACTTGTTTCTCACAAGAGGAGCTTTCAGGCCCCCTCCAACCCAAACCGTGCCATGATTCTGTGATCCTGTGAGTGGTCTGGAGCCCAAGGCAGTGCCCTTCGTCCCTCCGAGCAGGGCTGGGCCTGAGCTGCCGCAGGCTCCGTGACAGCGGAGTCGCACAGCTCGGTGCCAGCGCTGCAGCCGGTGGGTTGCTGTGTCAGGAGCACTTCATCACCTGCTCATTCATTAAATGCCTTTGCCATCCGTCTCTGTTAGAGGCTGCCACCGCTGCTGTTTGCTCTGTCCCGTGTCAGGGAGTTGTAAATTATCCAATAACCATGAGCAAACCCCATTTGTCTTCTCAGGGATTTGGGAAATGTGCTTGAGGAGGGGAGCTGCTCTGTCCACCTGTGCCCCACTCACAGTTCCCCCCCTGGTCTCCCCTGCACAGCTCCCACCCCGTCCGTGCGCTTCCCAGGCTTCTCCCAGAGTTTCTCCAGTCCTTCGGCCTCACCCCTCAGTTCCAGACCCTCCTGCCACCCACTCACATGCCCTTCTGTCTAGGTTTAGAAGACAGGTGACTGCCAGGGGAAACCAGAGCCTCCCTTGGAATAGAGAATGTAAACCCCCCACGTCCGAATTGCTATGATTTTGAAATTATGGGGCTTTCAGGCAAAGATGTAGGGATAGGAATAACAGTTCTTTACTAAGAATATTACAAACTACAAAGGTAGTGGTACAGAGAAAACAACAAAAAACAAATAATCCCAGAAACTCTGACGGAGTCAGAATACAACCTGACACCCTGTTGGTCAGGGTGTGGGGAGCAGCCCAAAGTAAGTCCTCCTGGAGTGGCAGATGTGGCTCCGTTGGAGCAGAGGTGATCCTGTAGAAAGGGTCCGGTGGTGACAGGATGGGTCCAGTCTTCCTCGGGGAATCCAGTGGAAAAACCAGCTGCTCTGGTGTTCTGAGTTGCAGGTTTTATGCAGGTAGAGAGGCTTTGGCTCCTCCCACTGAGTGGAGCATCTCCCAGTGGGATGATGTGATGTTATCGGTCACAAGGAGAGCCTTAAATGGCTCATTCCCAGGTGATATCCCCTTGGAGGAGGATGGGTGGAGGACGAGATAAGGAAGCACTGCCCCATCTGGTTTTAACGAGTGACCCATTAACAGAAGGCACCCGCCCTCCTTCCCCTGGAGTTACAAGAGATAAAAATATCTTCCAACCGGTTTCAACAGATGAAAATAGAATTACACATTTTTGGTTACATATTGCAACCCTCCTCAAGCCTTGGCTCTTGTTTGTCGCTCCCCTGCCCCTGCCAAGGCACTGGGGGGTAGCCGGCACCCAGTTATTTTTGATTTTCTCTGGGGTGGAGAGGGCCTTGTCCCTGCCGTGCTCTGGGCAGCCCTTCAGCTCCTGCCTCAGCCCTGGCATTCCCTGTTCATCAGGAGAACAATTCCATCCCTGCTGGGCTGGGCCTTGGCCAGCTGGGTCCATCCCGGAGCTGCTGGAATTGGCTCCTTTGGTCCCAGGAGAAACTTCTGGAGCTCCTCACGGCAGCCACCCCATGACCTCCCTCTCCCAAAACCTGGCCACACCAACCCAAAACACAAATGAAAGCCCCACTGGAGAAAGGGTTCCTGTTAATAACAATAATTGCTGTATCTGCACTCCTTTCTTTATAAATGTTGCAGTTTTAACACAAAGAAAAGCCTCAGGGATTAAACCCAGCCAGCTCAAGCTTTAAAACTGATTTTTAACACATTCAGCCCTCCAAGGTCTCCTTTTAATGCAGCCTCCTCCTCCTGCAGGTACTCCTGGGGCACCTCCCAGGTGATGAGGACTTGGACAACAAAGCCCGGGACTGTTTGAAAAATAAACTGAAGTCAGAAAAAGGGAAAACAAAGCTTCCAGATCCAGCTAATCTTTCATATAAATGGGACCCCCTCTACAGAAGTGGGTAAGGGTGGTGATGGGGAATGTAGGTGATCCATCAGGACAAATCCCTTTCATTTTAAGGAATTAATAGGGAAATGGGACTCGTTTTGGCTGGAGAGAAAAAGAAGGCAGCTGTGCAGGGAAAAGGGGGTGACAGAGGCACAAAGGTAGAAGGAAGGACATCCCCACACTGCTCCTTTCCTCTCCATCCCTGTCTGGGAAGGCCGCTGGCAGGGAGGTGGAGCAGGGAAGGGCTGTTCCTGCGGGTGGGGGTGGAGCAACGCTGCCCAGATGTGCTGGAGGGCACAGCTGGGTCTGTTTTAGATCTTCTTTCATCTCCTTTACCTTCACAGCTGGGTGGAGAGTATTCATCTTGGGAGGGATGGAGGGAATGATCCTGATGATGATGTCCCGGTGACAGTGGCCAGGGATGACTCTGCTCGTGATGGAGCAGCTTCGGTGGCACTTTGGTTCTTCTCAGCTCCCTTTCCTTAAGAAGACAGATTTAGGAAAAGCTCCAGCAAACCTATGGAATGCTGCAGGCTTGGGAAAGAGTGGCTTGAGAGCTGCTCAGCAGAAAAGGCCCTGGGGGTGCTGGTGACAGCAGCTGGACACGAGCCCAGGGGTGCCCAGAGGGCCAGGAGGCCAAGGGCACCTGGGCTGTGCCAGCCCTGGGGTGGCAGCAGGAGCAGGGCAGGGCCCGTCCCCTGTGCTGGCACTGCTGGGGCACCTCCAGTGCTGGGGCAGCTCTGGGACCCTCCTGACAGGAGAGCCCTGCAGGGGCTGGAGCGTGTCCAGGGCAGGGAACGGGGCTGGGAAGGGGCTGGAGCCCCAGGAGCGGCTGAGGGAGCTGGGAAAGGGCTCAGCCTGGAGCAAAGGAGGCTCAGGGGGGCCCTTGTGGCTCTGCACAAGTCCCTGACAGGAGGGGGCAGCCGGGGGGGTCGGGCTCTGCTGGCAGGGAACAGGGACAGGAGGAGAGGGAACGGCCTCAGGCTGGGCCAGGGGAGCTCAGGGTGGATATTGGGAAAAAATATTTTCCTGACAGAGTAGTCGGGCACAGGAAAGAGCTGCCCAGGGAGGTGGTGGGGCCACTGTCTCTGGAAGTGTTCAAGAAACATCTGGATGTGGCCCTTGGGGATGTGGGTTAGGGGGGATTTTGGTGGTGCTGGGGGTGGATGAGATGTTCTTGAAGGCCTCTCCAGTCTGAAAAATTCTGCGATTCTGAGGGATTCAGTGGGGCCATCACTTCTGCTCCACCCCTCAGCACACAACAAATGCTTTTTTGGGGAGTATCGGCCAAGTCCTGTGTGTTCCAGGCCTTGCCCTGCATGTGTGACCGTGTCTGATGGCAGAGCACCAGAGAACCCAGTTCCTCCAGAGCTCCCAGTGCTGGGATGTGGATCTCAGCCCTCAGAGCTGGGAGCTGTGGGAGCCCACTTAGCCCTGATTTCCACGGCCATGGTACCAGAAAATCATGTCCCAGTGCAGCTGCTGGGATCCCCAGCTCTCCAGCGGGGCAGGGCAGAGGCTCAGGGCTGCCTGTGCTTCCCAGCTCGAACTCCTGCCTGCTCAGCTGATGTTGGATAAATGCCTGAAGCCAAAGGGCCGAGTGCTCCGTGCCAGCTTCTGTTGCTCCCTGAGCCCTTAATGGCCGCTTAAATGGTTTATGGTCACCTGCAGGGCTCTGACAGGAGCTGCTGTGAGCAGGGCACGGACTTCTGGCACCTTTGCTGCTCTGCTGCCCACTCAGATGTGACTCCTCAATTCCTGACACAAATGGGCCCCACGGGGAGGCTTTTCCGGGATTAAATGTTGGCTCATTCCACCTGAGCTCCAGGATCAGGAGTGTGTTCAGGCGGGGAGGGCTGGAGGCAGCACAGGAGGCTGGGATGTGACACTGGTGTGGGTCGGGCACAGGGAGGAGCAGCTGGAGCAACAGCTCCACATCTGAAATGCCTCTGACTTGGCTCCGTTGGATTTTATCGGGATAGAATAATTAGATAATTGTCATTTCCAAACAATTACAGAGAGCGTTTGTATCTCCTGAGCCTCAGGCTGGGAGAGACCAGAGAATCATAAAATCTCCTGAGTGGGAAGGGACCCACCAGGGATCATTGATGCAGCTCCTGGCCCTGCCCAGACACCCCAACAGCCCCACCCTGGGCACCCCTGGCAGCGCTGCCCAAACGCCCCTGGAGCTCTGGCAGCCTCGGGGCCGTGCCCATTCCCTGGGGAGCCTGGGCAGTGCCAGCACCCTCTGGGGGAAGAACCTTTCCCTGATCTCAGCCTGAGCCTGCCCTGGCCCGGCTCCGGCCGCTCCCTGGGTGCTGTCCCTGGCCCAGGGAGCAGAGACCGGAGCTGCAGCCCCCAACTGAAGGATGGTCCGTGACCTCCCTGTCCTAAAAAAATGCAGATCATGGAAGGGTCCAGCGGTTTGTGCTGGAAGGGACCTTGAAGCTCCTCAAATGCAGACCCGAGGTTTGTGGGGGGTGAGGGGAGCTGGAGCTGGGCACTGTCAGAAATGCTCCTGCACCTCCCCACTCTCCCAGGCCCTCACTCAGCCCAGCCTCTGTTTTTCCTCACATCTCTCCCATCCTCTTCTCCCTTTGGTCCAGAGCAAGCTGTGGAGCTTCAGATTTTCCTCAGGGCTGATAGAACATCCCCAAGATTTGATTGGCAAGACTTTTCCATGGATGCTGGTAGAAGCTGGTGCCACAGCCAGGCTGCTGCTCCCTCCAGCAGAATTCTGACAGCACCTGAGCCCTCACACAGCCCTGCAGAGCAGCAAAAGCAGATCCCAGTGCAAACCCCTGCTCCCTTTTCCCCGTTTCCCTTGTCAGGTTTGCCAAGATCCAGTTCAGGGACGTGAATGGAGCAGTTCCCGTTGTTAAAACCATCGGTGCAGAGGGAATCTCTCCCTGCAAATGTTCCCACTGCCATGTGGAGACTGGGACCTCCACAGAGCTGGAATTCCAGCAGATCTCCTCCTTGGCAGCCAGGGAGTGTCCAGCCTGTCCCCAGGAATGCTGCAGGATCTGCTCCATGACCTGCTCATTGATCCCAGGCTGGCTGCTCCCCCTCACTGCCTTTCATCTCCCTGAACATTTGGCTTCTGCTGTGTCCAGCCCTAACAGTATCAATGACACCCAAGTGACAAAATCAAGTAGAAATTATTAATTTCAACCTCTGCTGGTAGAAGGAAAAGAAAATCAATGCTTGGCAAATGGAATAAGGAGAAAGTGGAAGAAAAGCTCAGCTCTCTGCTGGCTTCACTTGGCTGTGACAAGTGACAAAGGCAGGGAACTGGAAATAAAGGGCAGGAGGGTGTTGCTGCTTCAGCCACTGGATTTTAAAGGTGGAGTTTTGCATTTGAATGGAAAATAATTCAGCTGTTTGCTTAAACAGCTGTCGCCATTCACTGAGGAGTGGGACAGGAGCTGCTGCTCCGGCACCACGGCCCTGGTTTCGTTTGGAGCCAGGTGAGGGAGCCCTGCGGGAGCCGATGGCAGAGCCCAGGGCCCAGAGAGCTTTTCCTGGTGTTCTCCCTTGGGTGGGCACCCCAGAGACCCCCAGGGCTGATCCCCAGGGAGACCCAGCAGCTGCAGCCACGTGTGGGAGGGCCCTAGCAAGGCCAGGAGGAGGAGAAGAGAAAGCGCCTGGAATATCGAGGTGCTCTCGGTTAAAGCCAGGACTTGGTCCTGCACTGGAATATTTGGTTCTGGGCGGGGCCAGGAGTTGGACTGGATGATCCTTGCGAGTCCTTTCCAACCCAGGGTGTTCTGTGATCCCGGGATTTGAAGGAGCTCATGGAATTTACAAACACCAGTGGTCCAAGAGAGGGCTGGAAGTTGGACACAGATCCAGAGGCGAATTTCAAGGGCACAGCTCCTGTGTAGAGACCCCAAACAGGAGCAGGTTAAGGCCCTTGGTCTTGTGGCTGTTGTTGTAACAGGATTTTTAAAAGTCTCCAGGTCCAGGTTACACAAATGTGACCAAGGGCTGCAAAAACTGCCCCTGGAAGAGGCTGGAGAGGATTAGAAACGACTCCTCAGGTGAGCAGAAGAATAACAAACGGTGTTTCAATGTCTGTAAAACAGACAGGTACAGATAAGTCCTCGCTTGCTCCTGACACAGGCAGCAGCAGATTTTTCAATTAAACTGAGAGGTGGCAAATCCAGAATTGATGAAATGACATTTTCCTCTGCACAGTGAGACAGAACTGAGGCTCGCCAACGAGGCAGACCCAAAACACAGACACTTGCTCCCAACACGGCGCTTCCAGGCTTCTCTGGGAGACAGGGAGGGGAAATGGGGCCTTTCGGGGAGCAAATCCTGCCCAAATCCAAATATTCATCTGTGGGATGGGGAAAAGGGCCCTATCAGGGAGCAAATCTTGCCCAAATATCCATCTGTGGGATGGGGAAAAGGGTCCTTTCAGGGGCAAATCCTGCCCAAATCCAAATATTCATCTGTGGGATGGGGAAAAGGGCCCTTTCAGGGGCAAATCCTGCCCAAATCCAAATATCTGTTTGTGGGGTGGGTAACTCCCCTCTCATGCTCTGCTGGTGAGATCCCCACTGATATTAAGACTGACAATGAGCCAGCCCAGAAAAAGCTGGGCTCAGTCAGGTGAGCTGAGTCCTTGGAGTATTAAACCGTGGAACTCGTTTCCACAAGAGGTTGTGGAAGGCAAAAGATAAACTGCATTCAAAACCTGGAATAAATAAGAAAAAACTCAGAATAGCCCCAGTTATCACAGCTGGTGTTAAGAGCATTTAGGACTGGGTATAAAACTGCTTGCTCCAAGGCTTAAATCCATTTGAAACTCTCAGGATTAGGATTAAGATCTTCACATTGGGCCATTTTATTTCCTATCTACCTGCCGGGGATCGCAGGTTGGCTGCTGGGCTGGAGGGATGCGAAGCTGCTTTACACTGTCAATATTTTCCCCTGCACGAAGTCTCCCAAGATTTCTTGAAAGTCTGGCAGCTTGTGCTGAATCACAAGCAGTGGGAAATCGGAATTTTCATGGAATAGTCCCATTTAGAACGGAGCACAGTAGAACAGAGCGGAATGGGGGAGAGCAGAACTAAGGAATCCTAAGAGATGTGGAAAGACTTTAAAAAGCAAATAAAAAAAGATGTCTTGAGCACAAGTTCCAAGTGCAGGGCACGGCAAACCTCAGGCAGGGAGGTCTCTGGGTCTCAGAGTTGTTTTTTTGGGAAAACAGCAGAGTTTCTGTGGGATCCAATGGTGGGTTGGGCTGGGTGGCCTGCCTGCAGCTGGGAGATTGAGGATATCCCGAGGGAATAAACACAAGCAGCCAGCGTGGAATGCACCCCCAGCACATCTGGCTGAGGCAGGAGAGCAGAGCAGATGCAGCACAGGGAACAGGGGGGGAGGGAATTCAGGCACCCCCTGCCACCCCTGTGACAGATTTGGGGGCTCTGGGCCAAGCCGCAGGGAGGTTCAGAGCCTGCGAATGAACTGGTTTTGTTTTTTGAGCTGGAACTGGGGTGATTCGTTTTAAACAAGGAGAGCAGCACCTCTGTGCTGAGGAGGAGGGTTGGTTGTGCCACAGGTGCCGGGAGAGCAGTGGGACCAGCCAAAATCTGGGTCCAGAGGGGAGGAACAGCTCCATCAGTTGCTCACTAATTAGGAGCTCCCCGTTGCAGAGGTGCTGAGCAGACACTCCCGAGGTGCTGCCCTCCCTCTGAGCACAGCAGGTGGGAACATCAGCCTGGCTGCTCCCCCCAAACCAGGACGGTTCCATCACTGCAGCCATGGGAAAAAACCTCAGACTGCTGAGAATTCCTGTGGTCCAATTGCTCCAGGAGGGGATCCAGTGGCACGCTGCACAGGAGAGGGGCTGCCCAGGAGCTCTCAGTCCCATTTTCAGGCAGGTTTTGCTCCCAATCCATCTCTGCTCCTGAGTGTAAGCCCTGTAAGTGAAATTGGAGTTGGCTGGGTGAGTTATAACCCTCCTAAAGCATGGCCCGGGCATGTGGAATCTTGTTCCCAAACTGCAGCATCCCACATTTAATCAGAAAAGGATATAAGGCTCCACATTCCCAAGGCATAAATAAAGGAGCTGTGGCAGGAACTGCTGTGGGGTGATGGGATACAGGGCTTGGAGGCTGGAAAACCACAGGGATGGCACTGGGGGGAGTCCAAAGCCCTGCTCACAGAAAATCCAACTGCTCCAACAAAAAACCTGCTCAGAAAAGTCCAAATGTATATCCAGCCTCAGCCTGATCCCTGGGGGTAGAGGGAATTGGATACGGACCCAAAGATGATGGAATCACCCCAAAGGCTGAGGTCTGGCTGGGGTTTCTGACTGGGGAATGTCTGATATGGTGGAAGGTTCAGGGGCCATCTGTTCTCCCCGGCTGGGCAAAACCTCACCCTGCAGCAGGAATGGAGTTAATGACGGATCATGTGGCGCTGGAAGCAGCAGAAATCTGTGGATATGAGCAGGAAAATGTGGCATGGAGTTGTTGTAAGTCCATGTCTGGAAAAGCAGCAAAACTGGGCTTGCCGGCCTGGGGAAGAGCTCTGGGAACACCAGGATGTATTTAGGGAAAAGCTGGAAAAACCAAGCATTCTTCTGCTTCAGAGGACTGGTTTAACAACAGGAGTGGCCTTAGCTGAAGCAAGGAATTTTGGGGAATGAAAAGGAAATGGCCTTAGCTGAAGGAAGGAATTTTGGGGAATGAACGTGCAACAGAGATCCAGCAATGAAGGCTTGGACACATCCCGAACTTGGGAACTGTGGACTTCCTCCTTGCTGGGGTCTCCTGGTCATTCCTTGAGCCCCAAGAGCTTCCAGGCAGCCCCTGCCTGTGCCAGGAATTCCCTCTCCCCCTTTTTCTGGAGCTGCAGCTCAAGGAAAGCAATCATCACCTTCCATACGTGCCTGTGGAATAGCTGGCCCCAAGCTTTGCCTCTGAAGCACTGGGAAAAAAGCAGCCACTTCCCTCCGGGAAGCCTCATCCCACAGGGCAGGCCAGCTTTTGGGTTCTCCAGGAATTCATTATTAATGCGCTTTGGATGCTTTAAAGCCTTTACGGCGGGGCTGAGGAGCAGTGGGGTTCTCCTGGCCCTTCCCAGCCATCTGGAAGTCTCGTTTTGGTGCCAGGGAATTCTGTCTGGAGCCCAGCGTCGCGCTGGGAGCCTGGCAGGGGCTGGATGTGCTCTGCTCCTGCTCCTCCCGACAGCAGCTCTGGCACAACGCTGACAATCCAGAACTTGATCCCAGCACAGGGCAGGAGAGGAGGGAGCTGGGATTGGGGTCCCACAGGGGTCCCAAACTGTTGGGGAGGATGAAACAGGAAAGCCTTATAAATATGATTGCCTGGCAAAAGATTTTGAGAATATATATATATATATATAAGCGAGACTGAAATGAAGGCAAGCTTTGAGATACCAAGCCTTAGTTACTGAACAACAGGAAAACAATGGTATGGCCGGCTGAAGGTAATCCCCTCTGATTGAACAATACCCTCTGCTTGCAGACAGGTCCCAGGGTCAGAGCAGACCCCACTGGCTTGGCAGAAGGAGTCCAAAGAGCAGTTTTTAGGGTTTAAAATGTAACGTAGTATGGTAATGCAATGATTCTTATAGGCTACATGTAAATGTTATAGGATTTGTATCTTGTACTAGATTGGTTAGTGGAAATTAGAATATTCAGCACAGAAGAAGATTTATTGTATTGTAACGAGATCTTCATACTCTTACGCTCTTACTCTCTTACGCTCTTGCACTCACTTGCACTCTCTCTTACACTCCTGCTCTCTCACACTCTCTCACTCCTGCTCTTTGGGGCCTGCTCCGAGCTGGGCTGGCAGCTCCAAGCAGGGTCCCTGCACCCACGCCCTTTGCAATAAACCGCATGCTCCAAGACCTGACTCCAGAGATTTCTCGTCTCCATCCATCTCGACTGTCCAACCCACACCAGCTCCTACACCAAACTCTGCTCCCAGGCTGCCCCCGTGGCGCTGCTGTTGTGTCAGGGAGCAGGAGGGAGGGATTTGCTGGGCCTTATCTCCGCTCAGACGCTCCTGATAAGTCCCTAATCCCCCCAGATAAGAGCCCTGCCAGCAGACTGGGAACCCTTAGCGTGAAATGCGTGCAGGGATTTGTGTGGTTCTTGCAAACAGGGAAATCATTTTGCTGTGGGAGCCCCAAACTCGGTGTCACTGCAGCAATCAGCTCCCAGGACTGGGCTGATTTCAAACAGCATCGAGCACACCAGCAGGAAAAGTGCTACAATAAAGTAAAAATAAGATCAGATGGGCCAGACTTTTAATGTAACATTGCTCACGTCACTTCAAAGGAGAGAAATGGAGGTATAAAATATGGGGGTTTGGGTTTTTTTCCTATCAGAGTTGGTTTTTGGCTGCAATTTGTTGGTGGTGGTGAGGGTGAGGAGGAGAACAAAGAGGCTCTGGAAAAACCTTCAGGTTTTGGGGAATTAATGTGTGACACAGATGCTGCACCTGAATAATCCCTGAGAAGTGACAGCTCTGGATATCGGGGATTCATCCTCAAAAGGCTTTCAAGGCTGAACAACATTCCAGAATTACAATATCCCAGAATCCCAGAATGGTTTGGGTGGGAAGGGACCTTAAGGCTCCTCATGTTCCCCCCCTGCCATGGCAGGGACAGCTCCCACTGCCCCAGGCTGCTCCCAGCCCTGTCCAGCCTGGCCCTGGGCACGACCTCCCCTCTGCCCCGGCATCCAGAAATCCTCTGGCTCATTGAAGCTCCTCAAGGGACATCTTATTTCTTATCTCTTACCTGCTACCACCATGGCTACTCTTCGGGTTATTTTTATGCAGTTGGGTTTTTTATTTGTTTGGGGGTTTTGGTTTGGTTTGATTTAATTTGTTGGTTCTTTTCAGTCCCAGTTCCTTGGATCTCGTGGTTGGAGCTGTCTCTGACTCAGACCTTTGCTGTGCTGCCATCCTGCCTTTTGGTTCCCAGGAGCTGTCCACTCACCAAAACTTCATTTCCTTGCTTGACAACCCCCCCAGAGCTGCTTCTTTCCCACCTGGAATGGCACTGGGAGCTTCTTGATGCAATTAAATCCGTTCAGCACCTCTAGGGAGCATTAGGGGTTGGGATGAAAACAGCTTTGTTCAACTCTACTTTCCCCTTACAGGCAATTGGTTGATTTTATGGGAGCTAAATTGGGTTTTAAGGTAAGAAAAGAAAGTTAAGTGTGTCCAAGGCCTGGCTGACCTGAACCTGTGGCTCCTAAAGGACATGGTTTAAAGAGCCAATGATGGAGCAAAAAAAAAAAAGAAGCTGGCCAGCAAATCTTCCTGAAATCATTAAGGGTGGAAAAGCCCTCTAAGATCAAGTGAAACCATTAATCCAGCACTGCCAGGTCTACCCACGTCCCCAACACCGCATCTCCACTTTTTTTTACCACTTCCAGGGGTGGCGATTCCACCCTGGACAGGCTGTTCCCAGGGGCAGGAGGATGTTCTTCGTGGGAGCAGCTTCCCAAAGGATTTCGCCTGAAGTCCAGAGCTGCTGCAGCTTCTGCCAGTTCAGAGCCCAGAAATGTCACCAAAAGAGCTTTGTCTGACAGGGGGAGGAGCCTCTGCAGATGGTCCTGGGGGCAGTTTGGGTGCTACAGAGTCAGAAAGAGCTGAGGCTGTTGGAGAGAGACCAAAGGAGGGACAGGAGGAGGGTGAAGGGTCTGGAGGGGCCACAGCTGAGGGCACTTGGAATGTTCAGCCTGGAGGAGACTGAGCTCAGAGCTCACCTCAGCTCCTCCCGAGGGCAGCTCCGGTCTCTGCTCCCTGGGCCAGGGACAGCACCCAGGAATGGCTGGAGCTGGGCCAGGGCAGGCTCAGGCTGAGATCAGGGTGTTGTGGGCTGCAGGGTGGGATGTGCCTGGGAGCTTGTATTCTGTCACCATCTGTTGAGACCAGGTGTGGCTGTGCTCCTGTGAATGGGTCCATGAATGCCTCCGGCATGTGTAGGAGCTGGTGTTGGTCGGACTGTCGAGATGGATGGAGACGAGAGATCTCTGGAGTCAGGTCTTGGAGTATGCAGTTTATTCAAAGGGTGTGGGTGCAGGAGTGAGTGCAAGAAAGTAAGAAAGTCAGAGAGTCCGAGAGTAAGAGAGCATAAGAGCAAGAGTATATGAGAGCATAAGAGTATGAGTGAGTATCTAAGAGAGCGAAGTTCTCGGTACAATACAATAAATCTTCTTCTACGCTGAATATTCTAATTTCCACTAACCAATCTAGTACAAG
>WEIT01040283.1:52941-95162 GCA_013389985.1 Dryoscopus gambensis | reverse complement strand
CCACTGGATTTCCTGGAGGAGCAGCTTTCTTCTCTACTGGATCCCCAGGGGGAAATTACATCCTTCTACAGGATCACTGCTTCAACAGGACTGCACCTACCACCACAGGAGGACTGCAGCCACCGTTTAATCGGACTGCTGCCAACTCTCTGACCAACAGAGTGCCAGGTTGTATTCTTCTGACTCTGTCTGTGGTTTTGGTTTGGTTTTGTTTTGTACTATTGCATTTGTTCTTGTTCAAACTTCCTAGTGAAGAACTGTTATTCCTATTCCCATTTTTCTTTGCCTGAGAGCTCCTTAATTTCAAAATTCTAATAATTCGGAGGGAGGGGGTTTACAGTTTCCATTTCAAGGGAGGCTCCTGCCTTCCTTAAGCTGACACCTGTCTTTTCAAACCAAGACACAGGGAAAGGTTCTTCCCCCAGAGGGTGCTGAGCACTGCCCAGGCTCCCCAGGGAATGGGCACGGCCCCGAGGCTGCCAGAGCTCCAGGGGCGTTTGGACAGTGCTGGCGTTAAAGGCAGGAGTGCAGTAAGAGGATAGAGAGCTTTGAGAATTAGTTATGTGAGTCTTTTTAACCCAAATCTCCAGTTTAATAAAGCAAAGTCCTTCCACATGATGCTCAGTAAAGTCCTGGAACAGAAGGTTTGGGCAGCCTGAGCTCAGCACAGGACACGACTTCCTAAATCCAGCAGCTGGACACAAGAGGGGTGGTGGGACCAGGGCCTCCTCCTGCAGTGCCCATCCCCAGGACCCTGCCGAGCACAGGGTGGGCATCGCTCAGGTCCTGTCACCTTCACGGGCACAGGGAAAGAGGCCACCTGGCTGAGACCAGGAATTCATTCCCAGAGAGGACGAAGTAGGACAGCACTTCTGGATCGTTGTGCACAACAAGCAGGAAGGGGCTGCTGTGGTGGGGGGTTGAGCTGAATCACGTCCATCATTGAAGGCTGGACTTGATGGTTCTGGAGGTATTTTCCAACTTTAATCACTCTATGATTCCATGATAACACCCAGTCCTCCAACCAGATTCAGGCTCTGCTTGAGCCAGTCCTTGTTGGGGATTGTGTCAGGGATGGCAAGGAAACCCCTTCACCCGCTCCCCTGAATGCGGGCACTCCTGGAATGTGTCACGGAGTCACAGAGCCATGGAATATTCTGAGCTGGAAGGGACCCACAGGGACCATCCAGCCCAGCCCCTGGCCCTGCCCAGACACCCCAACAGCCCCACCCTGGGCACCCCTGGCAGCGCTGCCCAAACGCCCCTGGAGCTCTGGCAGCCTTGGGGCCGTGCCCATTCCCTGGGGAGCCTGGGCAGTGCCAGCACCCTCTGGGGGAAGAGCCTTTCCCTGATCTCAGCCTGAGCCTGCCCTGGCCCAGCTCCGGCCACTCCCTGGGTGCTGTCCCTGGCCCAGGGAGCAGAGATTGGAGCTGCCCTCAGGAGGAGCTGCAGCCCCTGGGGAGGTCTGAGCTCAGTGTCCCCTGCTCCAGTTGAACATTCCAAGCCTCTCAGCCCTTCCTTGTTCAGCTTCCCCTCCAGGCCCTTCCCCATCCTCGTGGCCTTCTTTGAACTGTCTCCAACAGCTTTGTTTCTTTTTTATATTGTGGTGCCCAAAACTGCCCCCAACACTGGAATTCCATTGAATGGACCCATGGAAATGCAGTGCCACAATGGCACTGGAGTTCCATGAGCTATTCCCCATCTCTCCTAAGAAAACCAGGGTGGAAAATCTCCAGGAAAAGTGTAGACTGGGCTGTTCTGTGCTTTTTAGCAGCTTGGAGCAAACCACACCATTCCTAGTGAGCACGGAACAGCGCACACACAATTCCTAGTGAGCATGGGACAGCTTGGAAGGGAGGCCACAGGCACTCAGAAATCCATTCCAAAGCTCTCCCTGACTCCCAGCTCTCCCACTTTCTCCAGCATTGCTCTGTGGCAAAGTGCCCCCCAGCCAGCGGCGGTGCCTGCGCCCTTTCTGGCCCAGTCCCCAGGTGCTCCCACTTCCCAACCTGCTGATGGAAATCCCGGTGTGTCCTGGGTTTCTCCAGCCTGCAAACAGCTGCAGTGTCCCCAGGCACTGGCCTCGCTCTCCAAGGGGTCACTTTGGCTGCTCTGGGCTTTGTGGGGCTCTGGCAGCTTTAATTTCCTGGGAGTTCAGGGCGAGGGGAGGGCTGGCTTTAGCCTTAGGAATAAAGAGCAGACCCAGGGCCTGTTGAATTAAAGGCTAAGCAGCAGCTTCTCTAATCACTCTGTGGATTCCCTGGGATCTTCCCTCATTTAGGGAGTGATTTTCCCCTTTAACTCACTGCCTGCTGTCAATTAATCCCACTCTGCCCAAGCCCTGTCAGCATCTGGCCCAAAGTTCCTGGCCTGGTGACTCCGAGAGCTCCTAATCCAACATTTGCCAGCTGCTCCATCCCTGTGCTCTTCTGTGCATCCCAGTAACAACTTCAATCACCCCAAACTGCCTGCTGGGATGCTCTGCTCCTCCTCACGGATGCCTGGTGCTCCTGTGGGAGGCAGGATTTGGTGAGGGAGGCACTGACACTGCCAGGAGCAGGATATCCCAGTTTGGGAGTCCCCCAGGTGAGGGAGGGCACTGGTGTGCAGGAGAACTCCTCAGGTGACAGTGACACCTGCCCGGGGAGCCCGGTGTGAAAAACGAGGTCCAGTCTTCTGTTGGAAATTTTTTAAAGCTTAATAAAGGGACAATTAGGAGACAGGAAGCCACAAGTCACACCCAGCCGGGTGCTCGGCATAAAGCCAGGAAGCACCCCTGAGCCCAGAAAAGCATTTCTTTACATGTACCAACATGTTACATATTCATAGACCCTCATTCACGATTCAAACATTCCTTTTTTGGTGCTCTCTTGGTGTCAAACCCCCCTCCATTCCCTCTTGTGGAATAATGTAACATTTTATTACTTCTTGGGGTCCCATCCTGCAGATTAAATCTCCTTGTGGCTCCATCCTGTCACCTCTGGGGTTTGTCACCATTATCTTCGTCCAGATGGGATAATCCAAGAATGTGGGGAATTATCTTTACCATTCTCTGAGTTAACTTGCATGAGTTAAAGAAGCATTCTACATATCACACTGCTATTCCTAAGTTTTGTTAATAAAAGAAACTACATTTATACAGTGAAGTTTTTAACATTACACATACAGCATTCACTTTAATATTTGCGAAAAGCCAATATTATAATATGTATTTATAAAACCAGGATGGCGTGAGGAGGTCCGAAAGTGTCACACGTCATCCGGAGCTGCAGCTCATCGGAGCAGTGTGGCCCAGGCTTGGGATTCCCAATCCAGAATATGTCAAAAAAGAGGCACAGGATCAGGATTCCCAAACCCTAACAGGTTCAAAAAGAGGCCCAGGCTCAGGATTCCCAATTCAAAAGTCAATTCCCAACTCCCAAGTCAAAAAAGAGGCACAGGATCAGGATTTCCAATCCATAATAAGTTCAGAAAGAGGCCCAAGCTCTTTTTGAACTTATTATTTTTCTGTCTCCCCACCCTCTCCAGGCTCTTCCTGTGATTCTTCTGGATGCACTGGGAATAATGGCTGTCCCAATCCTGGGCCTGTTTGTCAGGGATTCCCAATCCATAATAAGTTCAAAAAGAGGCCCAGGTTTGGGATTCCCAATCTAGGGAATTTTTTCTAGTTTCCAGGGACTATCTAAGTCCAGGCAGTCTCTTTTACAGGTTCAAAAAGAGCCCCCAGTTTGGAGCCTGAGGAATTCTGGGCATTAGAGGATCCTCAGCCAGCCTGGAGGGATGTGTGGGACTGTGGAGCCGGAGCTCTGCGTCCTGGAATATGCTGGAATAGGCTCTATTCCTCAGGATTAGGACGGAGCTTTCCTCAGCATGGCAGCACCACAGGTTTCCATGGAGAACCTGGTTCGGCACAATTCTCCAAGCTGGACATTCTGGGGTAGTGTGAGGATGTTTGTGGCTTGCACTGTGGAGAGAATTCAGCTGGAATGTTGTAATTCCCACTTCTGCTTTTGCCAGTGCCCTTCCCCCAGGATTCCTGGTCTCCTTTCCCTGTTTACAAGGGCAGCTGGAATTGCCCTTGTTTGATAAACAGGGAATTCACTCCCCTCTGTTTGCTCCGTGAGTCCTCTCAGGCAGCAGTGGAATGGAATTTATCCGGGTGATGATCCCAGCAAAGACTCACTCCGGGGCCATTATCCCTTGGATGGGAGGAGAATGAGATCCATAGGTTTGAAAATCTTGGAGGGGATGCTGGAGAACAGGAGGTGTCATCCCCAGAGGCATGAGTGGGATGCAGTGCTGGGGACCATGGATTAAGGTTGGGATGAGCAGAGTTCCTGGTTCAGGAAGCATTCCTGGTTCCTGAGGGCAGCAGGGTTGGAAGATCCTGAAGATCCTGATATTCTCCAGCTTCTGCTCCTCGTAAGATTTTCCTTTAAATGCTATAAAATCCCTTCCACCCCCTTGGATACATCCAGAGGGGTTTGGAAGAGGAAAGTTGATCTTCCTTGGACACCATTTGAAATGCATCCTGCTCCGTGGGGGAGCTGCAGTTTCCAGGGAAAATCTAACTCCAGGCAGTCTCTTTTACAGGGATGTGTCCTTGTCTTGCCTGGAATTACAGGGAATTATGGAACACAACACCAGGAACCTCCTACAAGGAAGACGAACACTTCTACTTGGATTTCCTGGTGCTAAACTCAACCCTCTTCTTCAGTTTCTGGAATAACCCAATCCATAGGGATAAACCAGTAGGGATAAATAAACAAATTGCTTTTTTTGCTGGTTTCCAGTTCAGCCGTCTCTTGCTAATGGCATTCCCAGGGGTCTGGAGAATCAAGGAATGGTTGGGGTTGTTTTGGAAAAAGAAAAGCAGCCTTTACAGCCCCACAAGTTTCCAGCATTTGTTGTACTGGAGACCTCTCTGTCTCCCTTCTTGGCAGGGCAGATGAATAATTCAGCTTCTCCTTGGCAAGTTCCACGGCTGCGGCCTCAGCAGAGCCCTGCAGGTGCTGGGAATTCACGTCCTGGGGTGGAAGTGCTGGAGTGGACACAGCCAGGTCCTGTCTCCAGCAGCTCCATTAGATGAACCCAGTAAATCAAAAAGCTGCAGGAGATCGATGCCCCTGGCAGGGAGACCTTGCAGGAGAAGTGGCACCGGTTTGGAACATGATCCATCATTCCTGAGGAATAGGGTTGGGAGGGACTCCGGGAGCTGCGTGCCCTCCCAGGGACAGGTCCTGCCCGTGAGCACAGAGCCCTGAGAGGGAATCACAGCCAGGATTCCCAGCTCGGGCTTTGCTTTGCCCCAGCCCTGGGGTGGCAGCAGGAGCAGGGCTGTGCCCGTCCCCTGGGACTCACCTCAAATCTTGGGGTCAGTTTTGGGTCCCTCATGATATGAAGGACTTTGAGGGGCTGGAGCGTGTCCAGGGCAGGGAACGGGGCTGGGAAGGGGCTGGAGCCCCAGGAGCGGCTGAGGGAGCTGGGAAAGGGGCTCAGCCTGGAGCAAAGGAGGCTCAGGGGGGCCCTTGTGGCTCTGCACAAGTCCCTGACAGGAGGGGGCAGCCGGGGGGGTCGGGCTCTGCTTGCAGGGAACAGGGACAGGAGGAGAGGGAACGGCCTCGGGCTGGGCCAGGGGAGGTTTAAATTGGATATCAGGAAAAACTTCTGCATGGAAAAGGTTGTCAGGCACTGGAACAGCTGCCCAGGGCAGTGGTAGAGTCCCCATCTCTGGAGGTGTTCCAAAAAATAGGAAAATGTGGGACTTTGTGATGTACTGTAGTGGGCGTGGTGATATTTGGATGAAGATTGGACTGGATGATCTTGATCTCCTCCAACCTTAACAACTCCGTGATTCTGACCCACCTGAACCCCCGAGGTTTCTTTCCCCCGGTGCTTTGGCCATCGCTGTTGTGGCCAGCCCTGACGTTTTCCACCATTTCCCTGGATGAAACAGGCTGGTGGTGCCAGAGGAGTGATGATGAAAAATCAGGAAGTGGGGTTCACACATCTTAAACCAAGGACTGAGTGGTGGAACCACACGGGGAACTGAGACTTGGGCCTGGCCTGTTTGTGGGGGCTGATGAAGTTTCCAGCTGATAACTCAGCCCAGCTCAGCTGTCCCTTCCCAAAACAAGGGTTTCCCTGCCTGGCCATCCCTCCTGCCCCAGGATAATCCTCCAGAGCTGCAGGGCAGGATGGACTGGGAGAGGTGCTGGTTAAGCTCCCGGGACTCCCCAAACCCCCCCAAACTTCCCAGTACCCCCAAACCTGGGACCTCCCAAATCCCTGAGCCCCCAAGCCCCCCCCCAAATCCTGGGATCCCCAGAGCCTGCCCCCACCAAGTTCTGGGAGTCCCCCAAAAGCTGGGACCCCCCAAATCCCTGAGCCCCCAAGCCCCCCCCCAAATCCTGGGATCCCCAGAGCCTGCCCCCACCAAGTTCTGGGAGTCCCCCAAAAGCTGGGACCCCCCAAATCCCTGAGCCCCCAAGCCCCCCCCCAAATCCTGGGATCCCCAGAGCCTGCCCCCACCAAGTTCTGGGAGTCCCCCAAAAGCTGGGACCCCCCAAAACTCCTGGGGTCTCCCCAAACTCTCTCAAACCTCCCAGTATCCCCCAATCCAGGGACTCCTCAAATTCCAGGAGCCCCTAAAAGCCCCCTAAACCTCCCAGGCCCCCCAGTCTCTCTGTGATCTGCTAAAATGTCACTGCTTATGGAAAAAAATCCACTGGTGCACCCAACATCCATTATTTTTCTGTCTCCCCAGCCTCTCCAGGCTCTTCCTGTGATTCTCCTGGATGCACTGGGAATATTGGCTATTCCAGGTACCTCTGGTGTCTGGAAGCATGCAGAGAAGGGAGGAAGATGCAGGTGCAGCCCTGGTGTTGGATAAAAACCCTTTGTGCAGGAGCCTCTGCATGAGCCCTGCCAGGTTTTTCTGAAGGTGATTTTAAAAGCTCCAAAACGCCTCCTCTAAAATGGGATTGATTTGTTGGTTGGGTCATCCCTGGAGGATGTTCTGTGGAAGAGAGGGAAGAAATTTGATGCTAAAAAATTTAGTGGGGGTCTGTGATGGGAACTGGGCTCAATCAGAGCTTGCAGATGGATCTGTCTGAAGCATCTCCTGCAAACAAACAGGCCGCAAACACCAACAGGCTCCAGAGGGAAGGAGAAAACCCTCAAACAATGAATGTTTTAAAACCAGAGTGAGACAGAACAAAAGAGGGAACATTTGGAACAAACCTCCCTCCTCCCCTCCGCTTGCTTGCTTTGTTTCAGGTTTGCTCTCACACCACAAGGCTTTGGGGCCTGCATGTAAACAAACCCCATCTTGTGCTGCCTGATCCCAAGGAAAAGTTCTTCGTTTTAGATGTGAACTTGTGCCTGCTGCCATTCTTGGGACTTCCTTTCCCTGGATCTGATCCCAGAATCATGGAATTGTTAAGCTGGAAAAGACCTTTAAGGTGATTCAGTGTAACCCCTCAACCAACCACTGGCATCTTTCCTTTTCTTCCATACATATTCCACGTTATGTTCCTACAAACTGTGGGGAATTCCACGCAGAATTTCCAGACTCTTAGAGACACCATTTCTTTCTGCTGGTTCTGAACCTCCCCCGATGGATGGAGGATTCTCCCTGGAGAAATGACCAACCACTGTCACATTTCTGCTAAGCTGGAGGTTTTCAGTCTATTCATCTCTTTTCCTTACACAGATGTCATTTCACACCTCTCATCATCTCTTCTATGTTTTATTGCCTTTCTATAAAAGTCTTTCTGAGACCGAGATATCAGGATTGCAGAAAATATTCCAGAAGGGAAAACGCTGTGGATTTACACAGTAGAACAAGGTGGTTCTCTGTGCTGTTCTCCATTTGTTTCTTAGCAGGATCTCCTTTTATTCTGGTTAAAAACTGGGGAAAATCATGAGTTTTAATCCATCACTGGATTCTCCTCTTGAAGTATCTTCAATCTTCATCACTCAGGGCAATGCAGTGATCGGCCAAGGGTGTTGTATCCATTTATTTATTTCATGGAATCACAGAATCATGGAATGGTTTGTGTTGGAAGGGACCTCAAAGCTCATCCATTCCCATCCCCTGCCATGGGCAGGGACACCTCCCACTGTCCCAGGCTGCTCCAAGCCCCAATGTCCAGCCTGGCCTTGGGCACTGCCAGGGATCCAGGGGCAGCCCCAGCTGCTCTGGGCACCCTGTGCCAGGGCCTGCCCACCCTCCCAGGGAACAATTCCTTCCCAGTATTTATTAGGACCAGGCTGACTTGAGAAAGAGCCATGAGATGATTTTTAATGGGCAATCACAGACAAGGCCACTGAATATTGGTGATTTAAACTTCATTATCATCTTCCTTATCTCCCTCCATGTTCAAGGCCTGATAGGATCTCCCTGTCCTGCTGTTTTCCCTGCAGAGATCTACATTATTTAACAATATGAGGAATCTTCACAATTATCCCAGGGTAATTATCTGTAGCAAAGATACACTGGAGAGGGAGGAGGGATGAGTAGTTAGTGCCACAAATCCATTGTCATTAGAATTCAATTCTGGCAGTATTGGCTTCCCCTCAGTGGCCAGGTCATTGATCCCCTCCCGGTGGCATTTGGAATATTTTTCATTGTTAACTTTCCTTTGGGAGTTTTGTTGGGGTTTCTTTTCATGTTTCATTTAGAAAATTCAGCCCCTCCCTACCCTGAAGTTCATGTGCAACTAAAAAGTCAGAATGTGCATTTTCTCTTCAAGATTTTACTGGTCCTTTCTGAGCAATTTAAACAATTTAGTGGCTCTGAGCTCAAGGAGGGAATCCTTCCCTGGGAGGCCCTGGCCCAGGGTGCCCAGAGCAGCTGTGGCTGCCCCTGGATCCCTGGCAGTGCCCAAGGCCAGGCTGGACATTGGGGCTGGGAGCAGCCTGGGGCCGTGGGAGGTGTCCCTGCCCATGGCAGGGGTGGTGCTGGATGGGCTTTAAGGTCTCTTCGAACCCAAACCTTCCCATGACTCTCTGAACTCACGATCGCCAGGATTTTTCCTGAATTTGGAGAAAGAACTGGATTTTGTGCTGATTTCCTGCCCTGTGGGAATGCTCTGAGCGCTCCCACGGTGCCACGGCCTCCACCAAGCCCTGCCTTTACAATTCCCTGTGGATTTATCCAGCCGGTCGTTCCTTGGAATCTGTGCTGGCCTTTGGCTCATGGGGAGCTGAATCCACCTCATCCACAGCCACGCCTCAGAATCTGGTAGACTCTGGAATGCAGGCATCACTTTTCAAATAAAGAATTGCCTGTGCTAGGAATATAGATCCAAGAACTTGGAAAACGCAGCACCCAGGAGCAGCCTGTGGGGAACTCTGCAAGACAGGACTGATCCTTCAAAGATTTTGTTTCTTTCTGGTAGAATAAATCTCAAGAATGCCCTTCCAGCTGCAGTATTTTAAGCTAAAGTGAGGCATCCCCTGGAATATTCAGATTATTTGGGGTAGATTATCTTAATGAATTTATTTGTGTGTTCATGCATCTCAAAAGCACCCCCAGAAAGCCTCAGACGTGGGGAAATGACATTAAATTAGCAGTTAAATGTTTGCAGACCGAGTTTCTTAATATTGTTTAGCCAAGCATATCCTGGAGACTGTGGCCAGGGCTTTAATCTGCAGCACACAGCAGCTCCCGAGGGATTAGCAGCAGCCCTGAGATGGTAATATTGGCAAAAATGGATGATCCAATTAAGTTCTGCTAAAGCACGGCAGGATCTGAGGTCCGTGTGTTGGTTTATCCTTACGGCTCGAGCATTAGGCTGGAATCGCTCAGCAGCCCCAGCTCAGAGTCGCTGCATTCCGAGGTTTCAGCCTGGCTGCAGAGAGAGAAAAATGAGGCTTTTGGCATTCCCTTGTCATTCCCTCACCCTCAGGGCAATTTTCCCAGAAGAGAAGCATCTTTCATTGAAACCGTGACCAACTCATTATTTTGCTGCTGCCCAGTGAAGCGAAAGTTTCTCTCTGTGCTTCCTGATCCAAAGGGCAGCTGAGGGTGGGGAATTCTGTCCAGCAGCAGGTGGGAAAGGTCCCTGATGACCTTGATAACCCCACTGCAGGGAGCTTTTGTGACTCTGGAATCACTCGGGCTCCAGGTGGATGCACAGGACTGAGCTGCTCGTGGTTGGGGCACGTGGAAGCCTCTGGGTAGATAAAGAAATTGGGAAGAAAAGTGAAGGATCAAAAATCCATGAGGAATTCTTTATTGTTCAGGTGCTTGAGTTAAAATTCTAAAATGCACATTTTAATTACATTTCAATTGTGAGCTCTTGGCTAACGTGCAGTTTATCCCAATGGCTGGAATGATGGAATGGCTGCAGTGTTGTCCTGAGGGCATTTAAAAACGGGAATGAGGGAAGAATGGGGCCGTTTCCTCAATCCACAGACTCCCAGCATTTACACCCAGCCCCGCAGGGCGGGGAACATCCCCGGTTTTCAAGGGACTTGTGGCTCTCACTGCAGGGCAGGGCACGGAACATTCCTGGTTTTCATGGAATCGTGGCTGCGTCCTCCTGGGAGGTGAGATTTGCACAGGAATATCGAGATCTCCAGGCAGGAAGAGCTGCAGTCCTCAGGCTCCGTACGAGGTTTGTGAATCTCTCCTTTTCCTTCCTGAACAAATCAACCATTCCGTTTGGGGTTGGATGGAATATTTCACACCGAGTGGAACAATGTAGTTGGTTTAGCTACAAAAAGAATATTCCAGCATAATCCAAGCAAAATGGGTTTTTTTTTCCACTTGATTTTTCAAATTTGCTGTCAAACTGAAAAATCAGCTCTTGCCCTAGACCAGTACCAGGGGGCTCTGTCTTCCTGCACGGAACAGCAGATCCCTGATGCTCCACACAGGAATATTTCCTGGCAGCATCGCTTGTTGTAAGGCTGAAAAGATGCTCTGATCCCAACAAAAAGGTGGAACAGACTCCAGCCTTTCTTCCCCAGCAGCATTTCCAAGAGGCAGCAGCAGCAGGAGCTCCTCTCCCTGCCTTGGGATCTTCAAAACATCCTAAGGAAAAGTTGTTCTTTCCCTGGTTTTAGCTTTCAGACTTCTAAAACAAAGGAGTTTTCCCATCAGGAGCTCTGGAAAAGGTGTTTGAAACATGAAGATGGGAAAGGGGTATCCTATAAGCACTGTGGAGCTGTGGGGCACACCTGAGAGGGTCTGTGGATGCCATGGAGCAGGGATTCCTACGGAAAAAAAGGACCAGAGCTGAGGGAAACATTCCGTGAGCTCTGGGCCATCCAGGATCTGCTTCCCAGGCCCTTTGGTGGCAGGGAAAGCTCCAGGGCCTGGTTATGAGCGGTGACTTTGCAAAGCTCCGTTGGGAGCAGCCGAGATCCCGCTGGCCATTCCCAAGTTCCAGCGGCACTGGATGAGCTTTAAGGTCCCTTCCCACGCAGATGATCCTGGGATTCTGTGGCGTTTGTCCTTCCCGGAGCTCAGGCATGCACAGGGTGCCTGTTTCAGTTTGTAACATTCCAACATCACCCATTGCCTTCCAGTTCTTTTCCTTCTGTAGTTTCCAGCCACTCGTTCCCACTTTTTAGCAATTAATGTTTTTCCTTAGCTTTATAACTGTGCCCCGTCCTTCCAGAAACCCATCCTGCTCTGCCCTGTTTCCTCAGTATGTCCAGACCATTCTGAATTTCAAACCTTTTCTACCCAAGATGCTCCCAGCCCCTTTCATCTCCTCTGCAAACCCCACGTTTCATCTCCTTATCTCAGCTTGCAATCAAAATACTGACAATTCCCAGGCCCAGGGCAGGTGTTCCCAGGATCCCACCTGCACCGGAGCTCCGGACTAACGGGGAGCTGTTGGTGAGGGACTCCTGGGAGCAGCCTGGAAACTCCTCGACACGGCTTTCACCCCCGCTGTGTCTGCTCATCTCCCTGACAAGAGTTGAAATAAATATGGGCAGGACTGCGAGTCCTTTAAAAGCCTTTATTAAAAGTGATCAGCTTGGGTTGGGTGCCCGGCAGGCTGCGCACGCCTCCGCTGCTCCCGGCTCCGACGTGGGGGAGGAGGAATTCGGCCTTGCCACTCACAGTGATAAAGCCGGGCCTGCTCTTCTCACAGGGGAGTGGCCAGGAAGGCAATTTCAACTCTTCATCGGAGGGGGGGTGCTCTCAGTCAACCCTTTTATTGTTTGTGGTGATCGAAAGGAAACCCAAAAGCTGGCCAGGTGGTAGTTCTCCTTCCAACTGATCCTGTAATTGGGTTGATTTTTCTTAAAAAGTTCGTAGGCTCGTCTTTAACTTGTTTTTTTCTAGGGGTTTGTTGCTTCTCCCAAGAGTCCTTTAGGCTTTCGTTTGCATATCAGGTTTTCTGTTTTTTTCTTCTCTCTGGTATCTTCAGACAGGCCTGGGGGGGGTAGCTGGGCAACGGGGGAAGGGTAGGGATGCCATACATTCCTTAATTTACATATTCTGATAAGGAGTAGCTTACCGAAGAGTTGGGGTTTTTTTTACAACAACAGAGTAATTAGCAGTAACTGTTAATAAAGGACAAAATATAACATTCAGGTAATGAATAATAAACTACAATGAAGTATAAAATGAATGGACAATTGTTAAATTGATAATCTGGTCTCTTATTTATAACAAGAGTGATAGAAATTTTCCCAAAAATCCGATCTTTGCACTTCTCCTGTCTCCTCAGAGCCTGTGGCTCTGTCGGGGATGGAAATGGCTCTGTTTTGACAGGATTTGTTCTTCACAAATCTGTTGGTTGTTCTTTTCTCCTCGTCGCGTTCTGGCTGAACAAACCCGGCGTGGTTTTGTGTTTGGATCTGTGGAGAAGTTCATCGTTCTCTGATTTATCTTTCTTCCCTGCGCCTGTAATTTTTCATCCTTCTGGAAAACACCTCATCCCTCTCTCCAGAACACCCACAGAACTGTGCTGAGGTTGGAGAACAGGCTGGAGCAGAGGGAATTCCTCTGGGACAGGATAATTGGAGCATTTATGAACAATCCACTGATAATGAACTTTCTTGTGGGTGATCCCAATTAATCCTGTTGCTAACTGGAGCTTTCTCTCCCTTTGGCTGCTGCTTCCCAAGGCCTGACTCCTGTTCCTGGAACACTTGAAATTTGTCTCCTCCCAGCTCCTGATCTCCCTTCCCTGCAGTATTTCATTTGTGTCTTGATCCCTGCTTTTCTCTCTGATAGTCTGTTTTATTCCACAATATTCTCCTCAGGAATGACCTGGTTTTCCCCCTTTTTTTTTCTTTTTTACCTGATTTAGCCCAGCCGGTCATTCCTGGTTCCCCTCTGCCATTTGTTTCCAGGCAGAAATTTCACTTCCACCCTTGCTATCAGTTGATTTAAGAAGCCTTGATTCCTCCAGAGCTCCCTGTCCTGTTCCAGGGCTTTGATGAGGAACTCTAATCAGCTCCCTGAAGTTCCTGGAGTCTGTTTCCCAAAACCTTCAGGTCTTTCCTTTGCTTTCCTCCTTCCTTGCTCATCTAAGGATCATTAACTGCTGCCGTCCTTGATCACTCTTTGAGTGGAGTTCTCTCCCTCTTTCCTTGTTAGGATCAAACACGATCCAAGGTCCTTCCTGTGGCTTTTCCTACATCTCAGTGGAAGAATTTTGCATTAAAACAGCCCCTGGAGAAGTGAGACCCCAACCCCTGGAGAAGTGAGACCCACAGCCTCTGGAGAAGTGAGACCCTGCTGCAGCCTTTGCCCAGGATTGATCAGGCTGTTTTAAGCCCCCTTAAAACACCAACTTCAGGTTTTTGGGGTTTTTTTTGTGGTGTGGAGGAGCAGAGAATTTCGCACCCCGCTCTCTCTGTGAGGCGAGTGTGGAAGTGCAAAGGGAGGCATCACAAAGGCCTCACATTTGCTTCTGCACTTGGAGGTTTTTAATATCACTGCACTTTCCCACCTTCTGGGTTCCTCTCCAGCCTCATGGCAGCACCAATTCTCTCTCCCATCTGTGTGACTTTCAAAAAGAAGTGACTTTCCAAAATTAAATCTTATTTTTGGGCACCACTCGAGACTCGGAGTTCCTTCTATTTATTCCCCTCTCCTTTCGAACTGCTCTGAAGATGTTTATCAGGCTGGCCTGGCCTCTCCTGTTGCTCCAGTTCTGATCTGTGTCCAGGTTTCCATCCCCCAGGAAGGCTCCTGGCAGACCCTCAGAGGGATAAACACCTTTGCAATCCCTGTATCCCAGCCTGGCCTCCCAGCCGGCTCCCCAGGGATGCGATGACGCTGCTGTGCCACGGCCTCTCCGGGGTGGATGTCAGCCTTTCCAGGTCACCTGCTCCCGGGGGATGCAGCACTGTCCAGAGGGCACATCTGGAGCAGCTGTGTGGAATTCCTGCCATGGGCACCTCTCCAGGATGCACCTGGGGGCTCTCTGAAGGAGGGTGAGGCCTGTCCAGTGAGGATTGGCTTGGAAAGGCAAAATTCCAGAGGTTGTCTGTCGCTGTAGGACACGAGAAAGAACAACACGTACTCCCAGATAGATCTGAGGGGAATGAACCCAAGAATTTAATTTCTCCCAGAATATACAGACCTCTGACCATGACGGTGGATTGGAAGGTGAGGTTGCCACCTGTTAATCCACACTGGCTAAACAGACACTCCATCACTCTTTTCCCATCATGAGAAAGGAATTAAAAACAAAGAACAGTTACATAAACATTGGCTATTATTTACATTAAGACTTGTGAGAACTCTGACTCCAAAAAATGCCAACATTCAGAAGGCTGAAAAAGCAGGGCAACAGTTGCCCTGCCCCTCCACTTTCCATCCGATATTTTCGGTCATTTTCAGCTTTTCCAGAGCATTTCCTCGCGGATTGTCCCACTGCTGGTGTGGTTCCAGCTGCGCAGGGACAGCTGAGTCCGTTTGGAGAGCGGAATGTCTGCTCCCAGGGCTTTTCCTGGGGATTGCCCATATCCCTGCACTGCACCTGCAGGGTGACTCCAGGGGTAATTTAGTGTTGGGAATCTGCACTGGGTGTCATCCTGTGGTGATCCAACATCTCCTGATTTTGGGAAGAGGGCTGAGTGCAGCTCCCGCTGCCGGTGGCTCCCTGGGAGCAGCAGGAATCCTCGCCCAGCACGTGGATCCCCAATCCCGCATCCTTTGGGCTCAGCTGGGCTGGAGGACATCGGACGCTGGGACTGGAGCCACGTAATGGAGCAAAAACGAGCTCAGGAGGGGCCAAAATCGGTGCAGGGTTTGGACCATCAGGTACCAATCAAATATCTTGGATATTTTAAGGTTATGATGAGAAATGTTCAAAATATGGAGTTTTTGGGAATTGTCCTCTGAACAACCCAGCAGGTTCAGTTTTTGGAGCTCAGAGAACAGCAGGCTGCTTGTCTGGAAATGGATTTTTCCTGTCTCTCAGGTTATTTTTATGCCTTTTCTTTTTATTTTGATGTTATTTTTACCCTGAAGCCATCCTGCCTGTCTGTGCATTTGTATCCATGTCCACGGAGCACCTGGAATATTGAGGCTCCAATCCCACAGACATTCCTGATGCCAAAACATTTTTATTACTCCTATGTTATTCTATCAAATAAAGCACTACCAGGCCAATTATTTTTATTTTATTTACAGAAAGATGTGCGATTTCTTTAAGCTAAAACATTTCTCTCTTCCACCTGAGGTTCTACCCTTTTTTTTTTTGCTGTAGAATACCTTTGGAATACCACATGGAATTTAGGAAAACTGGGAGCCAGCTCTCTCAGGAGCTTAGTTACTTCCTGGGCCTAATCCTTCACAGGTTTTTTGCTAAAAGCCTTAATTAAACAAGAAATACTTGGAGAAGTTGAGCACAGGGAGCTCTAGGGAAGGGAATTTACTCCTCTGGGAAACCTGGAGGGGTTAACTCAGAGGATTTGCTCCATGCTCAGGGTGTAGTGTGGACTTCTGGTGTAAACCTGTGCAAGGGGAGTTGGAACAACTGCAAATCCCTGTCAGAAGCAGCAGGAATTTTAGGGTGGCTGTTTTGGGGATGGCTTTGTGGCCTTGTGAAAAACCCCCTCCCCCCTGAGGGCAGAAACTCTCCCAGTTTTCTGGGATGTAATGGTCTTGCACTGAGGAATAAAGAGCTTTTATCCTTCCAGCTGAGCTGTGAGGGGGAAAATATGGAAGAGGGGCTCTGTTCTCGACCTTTCCTCTTCTCTGGGAGAGGTCCCCTCCATCTGCTGTGCTTCACATTCCCTGTCTTTAAACGGAGCAGAGGATGCTGCATTTTCCACCAAGAAAGCTCCGAAGGAGTGTTGGAGAGCTCCCATTATTCCAGCAAACAGGAAATATCCACTTGTGGAGCTGCAGAGTTGGATATGGCTGAAAACAAAGCACGGAAGCACAATTCCCATGTGCTCGTGCTCCTTGGAAACGGAGGGACCTTGCAGAGGGCTGTGCTGCACCCGGCTCGTGCGCTCGAGGTTTCGTGGATCCAAATGCAGGCCAGGAAATAATTTTCCCCTGTTCCCTTTTGCTTTCCTGTTTGTTTGGCTTCCTG
Source organism: Dryoscopus gambensis (assembly GCA_013389985.1). Taxonomy (NCBI): domain Eukaryota; kingdom Metazoa; phylum Chordata; class Aves; order Passeriformes; family Malaconotidae; genus Dryoscopus; species Dryoscopus gambensis. Next base: position 78,633 of record WEIT01040283.1, on the reverse strand, counting down.
CTTCTGGGATGAGGTGTTGGAATTAGCTCTGTCTCCACCTTGCTTTTCCTAGAGGACACAACTGCTTTGTGTCCTTATCTTGGGTGTGTTCCACGGGAATTCCGAGCTCCTGGATAACTCTTACCTGAGGTTTGGAGCTGTGTCGGTCTTGGTTGGGTTTTCCTGTCCTGTCTTTCCCACTGATTTTTCCCTGTGGATTAGGCACCTGCATATGGAATCAAGGAATCCTGAAACAACAAAATAATGGAGTTATGGAATGGTTTGGGTGGGAAGGGACCTTAAAGCCCATCCAGTGCCACCCCTGCCATGGGCAGGGACACCTCCCACTGTCCCAGGCTGCTCCAAGCCCCAATGTCCAGCCTGGCCTCGGGCACTGCCAGGGATCCAGGGGCAGCCACAGCTGCTCTGGGCACCCTGGGCCAGGGCCTGCCCACCCTCCCAGGGAACAATTCCTTCCCAATGTCCCATCCAGCCCTGCCCTCTGGCAGTGGGAAGCCAGACTGGATGAGCTTTAAGGTCCCTTCCCACCCAAACCATTCCATGATTCTGTGATTTTGGATCCAGCCGTTATCGCTACAACCCAGGCACTTTTGTGTGTCCCTCTTTAACCACTGCTGAGATCATCAGTAATTCCCAAAAACCGGAGCCAGGAAAGCCAAGGAGCTTTTTCCAAGTTCAGGGCAAGCTTTAACCATTCCAAGGTAGGAATCCAACTGCCTGAACCTTTTTGCAGAATAGATGTGGAAAGCACAGTGACCTTTCCTTGGAATGCAGGGAAAGAGGTGGCAAATCCTTCACTGGTGGAAATGATTCCCCACATCCATCAGCTCCTCTAACTCCTGTTTATCAGGCTCCAGCAGCTCCCAGTCCACTTCCACTCCGGGCTGCACCAGGGAGCCGTGGCCGGGCAGATAAGCCGAGGGTGGCTCTCCGTGATGGAGTGGCTGCACAAGCTATTCCTGCATGGGATCCTCCGTGGGATGCAGCTGAATAAAATCCTCCTGAATATTCGGGTAGGAAATTTGGAACTTCACTTTTCTGTCCACTGGGGGTGCTCATCTGAACGTTCTTGGAGAGCAAACAGCAGTGGGCACCCAGCACCTTCCCCAGAACTGGCGTTTCCTGCAGGAATGGGAGACTTGGGAATAAGTTCCCTTTTAATTGGCGTAAAGGTGGCAGGTGACAGGTTCCTGGGATTGCCCTATCCCAGTGCTTTGTGCAGCTCCCTCCCTGCCCAGTTCTGCCTTCCTGGCCATCGTGGGGGCTCATCCTCACCCCATGGTAAGGGATGAAATCCCAGAAGGACGAGCCTGGAAGTTGCAATTCTTTGGGCATTGCTGACTCTGCCCAGTCTCACTGGAATTATTTCCCTCAAATTCACTGGAACCACAAAAGCCCTGGTGCTTCCAGAGCTCCCAGATTCAGGGGAGATCCCACCCCAGTGTGTCAGTCCTGGGAGGTGCTGTGCCAGTCAGGACACGGCTGCTTTTTCCCTGTGTTATTCAGGGAAGGCAAAATTAAGACATAGACTTGGTTCCAGAGTTAAGCCGGAGTGGAGAGCCTGCATACAATCCCTGTCCTAATTAGTCTAATGACTTCAGAGAGTGCAAGTTTCCCCAGGAATTTTCACTCAGTGGCTTGGCAAAGTAAATGTGTGGTGAACTCAGGCCCCGTGGCCGAGCAGGGACATCCTCAGGAGCTGCTGGGAGAGAGAAGGGAAGCGGGATGGATTCCCAAGGTTTAACTCCTCCCTCTCCAGCAGGATGTGACAGGTGTTTAAATCCAGAGCACCTGTGCAGAGGAGGAGGAGACACTAAAACATCTCCATTCCGGAGGAGCCCACAGTGGGTGACTGAGCTCCCATATCTGGGAATGCTTTCCCTGCCCTCCCACCTGCCTGTGCTCTGCTAACTCCATGCAGGACACTGGGATTCTCCTCCTTCACGGGTGTTCGGTTTCCAAGAACTTTCCAGGCTGTTACTCCTAGAGGGGCAGCCTGAGTCAGCTCCCGTCATCAGGCACTGCTGGCTGGAATCATGGGATCATGGAATGCTTTGGGTGGAAGGGACCTTAAATCCCATCCAGAGCCACCCCTGCCATGGCAGGGACACCTCCCACTGTCCCAGGCTGCTCCAAGCCCCAGTGTCCAGCCTGGCCTTGGGCACTGCCAGGGATCCAGGGGCAGCCACAGCTGCTCTGGGCACCCTGTGCCAGGGCCTGCCCACCCTCCCAGGGAACAATTCCTTCCCAAGATCCCATCCAGCCCTGCCCTCTGGCAGTGGGAAGCCATTCCCTGTGTCCTGTCCCTCCAGCCCTTGTCCCCAGTCCCTCTGCAGCTCTCCTGGAGCCCCTTTAGGCCCTGCCAGGGGCTCTGAGCTCTCCCTGGAGCCTTCTCCTCTCCAGGTGAGCACCCCCAGCTCTCCCAGCCTGGCTCCAGAGCAGAGGGGCTGAAGCCCTGGGAGCAGCTCCGTGGCCTCCTCTGGGCTCTCTCCAGCAGCTCCAGGTCCCTCCTGTGCTGGGCCCCAGGGCTGGGGCAGCTCTGCAGGTGGGGTCTCACCTGAGCGGGGCAGAGGGGCAGAATCCCCCCTCCCCTGCTGCCCACGCTGGGGATCAGCCCAGGCTCGGGGCTTTCAGGGCTGGGGCAGGTCCAGCCCTCAGCCACGAACACCCCCAAGTCCTTCTCCCAGGGCTGCTCCATCTGCTCAGGCCGAGCCTGGACTGATCCCAGGGCTGCCCAGAGTGCAGCACCAGCACTTGTTCCTGTAAAACCCCAGGAGACTCCCAAAGGTCCCTTCTGGAGCTTGCCCAGGTCCCTCTGGGTGGCCCCGTCCTTCAGGTTTGGCAGTCTCACAACTGAGGAGTTGTTTCTCCCATGAAAAATTTGGGCTACACCCATTTTTCCACCCTGCCCATGTTTGGGCCAGATATATTTTCAACACCTGCCACACTGGTTTTGGGTTTTTAGGGTTTTTTTTCTTCCTCCTTTTTGTGAAGAATACAACGTGTGATTTTTGCCTTTCCTCCCCTTTTCTACTTTGTAACTTTACAAATGTTTCCAATACATGAAAGTGACACTGTGACAAATTCACTTTTCTTTTTCAGCTCTGTCACTTTTACAAAGTTGAGAAAGTTCTGAGAAGCTGCAAGTGAAAAAAGGGAAAAAAGAAAGGAAAGGACAAAGAAGAAATACTGATTTTTCTGGCATTCATCTGTAAAAACAAGAAAGGGTAAAACTCCTGTCCTGCCACAGCCTGATCTTGGGAGTTGGGGGGACAGAAGACCCTCAGAAAAAGCCAGCTGGGGCTGCTGAGTTGATCATGGATTTGTGGAATGGTTTGGGTGGGAAGGGGCCTTAAAGCCCACCCAGTGCCACCCCTGCCATGGGCAGGGACACCTCCCACTGCCCCAGGCTGCTCCCAGCCCCAATGTCCAGCCTGGCCTTGGGCACTGCCAGGGATCCAGGGGCAGCCACAGCTGCTCTGGGCACCCTGTGCCAGGGCCTGCCCACCCTCCCAGGGAACAATTCCTTCCCAAGATCCCATCCAGCCCTGCCCTCTGGCAGTGGGAAGCCATTCCCTGTGTCCTGTCCCTCCAGCCCTTGTCCCCAGTCCCTCTCCACCTTTCCTGTCAGCCCTTTCAGGCACTGGAACCCCTTGAGCTTCTCTTTTCCAGGCTGGACAATCCCAGCACTCTCAGAGCCTTGCCCAGGTCCCACAGTCTCCATCCTCATTTCTGCTGCCGTTCCCAGATCCACGTCCAGCTCCCACTGGGGCTCAGCCTGGAAGCAGCAGCCAGGAGCTGGAAGGTGGAGGGGAGATCCCTCATCTCCTTGCCCTTTCAGACACTCTCCCTGGGCAGAGCAGTGGGAGTGTTTGACAGTGCAGGGGAATAAATTCGGAGTGCTTGACCAGGCCCTGCCCCGGTGAGCAGAGCCAGCAGGGCTCAGCCAACCCCTTGGCATTTATTCCCCTGCCCTTTCAGCCATTCCCACTGTGCTGCCACAGTGCAGCATCAGCCCAGGGCACTGAAATCCTCCCTGACTGGAGCAGATGTGGAACGTGCAGCGGGTCAGGAACTGCTGGGCTGGAGTTTAAAAGCTCCTTCTCACCTCCCAGCCCTTTGATTTTTCAAGCAGCCCCAGCCTGCCTGGAGAAGATGCTGCCTCTGCCCTGGTTTGATGTTCTGGGTGTTTTCCAGCTGGAGCAGAGTGGTGTCAGCAGCAACACCTGCCAGATTCCCACAAATTGGAGACCACAGCCCAGACGAGAACTTGGATTTACCTGCCAAGGTGTCAGTTCCTGCAGGGCCGTTCCCTGTTCTGGAGGTGTTTGTCTTGTGTTGTGCAGCCTTTTTCCCCTCCTGAAACTCTGCCAGTTTGGGTCTGTCACTGCCAATTTTTCCTCATGCAAACAGCCCCTCTCGCCTTCCTGTCTTCCCTGCCATTCCCGTTTCCCCCTCCTTTGGCTGCCTGCTGGATCCATGCACTGGAGACTCCCGCAAAGAAACCCTTCCCCCCCGCAATTTAATAATGCCCTGGAATATGGAGAGGACTCTGCCCGGGCAGCCTTGCAGATCTGCTTATGAATAAATTAGCTCTGCTTTGTGGGACTAAACACATCTGCACCCTCTGGGAACATTTGTAACTCCATTGGAAATGGAATCATGTGGTGGGGATGGCCGGGTGGGTGTTGCCACCATGATTTGTTTTCCTCTGTTTTATTAAAAAGATGAAGTTTATGCCACCCTGCCTGAGCTGATGCTGGGCAGTGGGAGTCTCCCTGGTGGTTCCTGGAAAACTCTGTTCCTGCTGGCTCTGCTGAAATCAGCATTTCCCTGGCCTTGTCCCCAGCAGGCAGCTGGAGCAGTGAGAGCTGTAGTTACTACGAGCTGTAGTTACCAGGAGTTGTACTTACTAACAGCTGTAGTTTACAGCCCCTCACACACAGACTCCACAGGGCCTTTCCCCCTCTCTTGGCCTCTGTTTTTCCTGTTGTTTTCCCCTCGTATTTTCCCTGTGCACAGTGATCAGCCCGGTGTATTCCCTAAGACCTGAGGGTCACCTTGATGCCAGATCCATCCTGAGGTCTCCCGACTGTCGGTGGCCCCAGAAATGTGGAATTTAAAGATTCCCCTGCAATCCTGGTCAGCAAGGCCTCATCCGGCCAAGCCCTCAGGCCCTGTTGGTGACTTCTCCTTGTCCCCTGCAAAAAGAGCCCAGGAGTGGCAGGAAAGGACAGTTTCCAGTCACTTTCCTTCCCAAAAAGCTCTTTGCTTTCTGCCCTGCTTGTTTGGATATCAGGGAGCAGCTTCCTCTGCCCAGTCCTGCTCTGGGCTGAGTTTTGTTTCTGCTTCAGAGACCTGTGAATTCCTGAATTCCCTGGAGTTCCAGAATTCCCTGGAGTTCCAGGCCAGTGGCCAAAGCTGTAGCAAGGATTTGGCCTTATCATGGAATCACAGAATGTCCTGAGCTGGAAGGGACCCCCAGGGACCATCCAGCCCCACCCCTGGCCCTGCCCAGACCCCCAACAGCCCCACCCTGGGCACCCCTGGCAGCGCTGCCCAAACGCCCCTGGAGCTGTGGCAGCCTCGGGGCCGTGCCCATTCCCTGGGGAGCCTGGGCAGTGCCAGCACCCTCTGGGGGAAGAACCTTTCCCTGATCTCAGCCTGAGCCTGCCCTGGCCCAGCTCCGGCTGTCCCTGGGTGCTGTCCCTGGCCCAGGGAGCAGAGACCGGAGCTGCCCTCGGGAGGAAGTCGTGGATTGTGATGAGCAATATATAAAATATTAATTTAGAAATGATCTTCCTGTAACTGTGTGTTCATTCACACCTATAAATCCCACTGGTTATTAACTGTTCATGTTCAGAGCACCACCAGCTCCCCAGAAAGGCCAGGGGAAGTTTCTCTGCTCATCAAATCCAAGCGAGCTCCGCTGGCACTAAAAGTGGCACTGCTGGGTAGGGTCAGACATTCCATGCACGAGGGGCTGGGATAAAGAACACACTCAAGGACCAAGGGCTGGAGCATTCCAGAACTGAGGAGACAGCTGGGAGACACTCCCAGGAGGCTGGGGTTTATCAGTCAAGTGAACCACAAAAGTTTGGGGTTTATCAGTCACATTTATCAGCCAAGTGAGCCCCCAAAAGTGAAGACAAACCACTTTTTATTTAGCAAGACCTAAAGCACAGGGTTTGGTTAGAAGTGCACATTAACTAAAAAAACCAAGCTGGTTATCAGCTGAAAAATGGATAGAAAAGGTCTAAGTTTAGATTGTCTGCATCTTAAAAAAAATGTAATTGTTGAGAGTCCCAAAAATCAGCTGCTTCTGGTGCCTCTCCCATCACCTTGTGCACGGCCAGCCCCAGGTGTGCTCCTCAGTGTGACATCCAAGTTACAGCCCCGAGCTGCAGGGCAAAACTTGTCCATTAAACACAGGCTCCTCATGTTCCCCTCATACATCATCCCCAGCACAGGTGTCTGGGAGCTTCCTGGGGAAGGAAAGATTGGGAGTTTTATCCCTGGCAAACAATGAAAGCAGTAGATCTTGATTTAGGAGGACGAGAAGGCCTAGAAATAAAGAGAAAACAGAAGTAAATGAAAGTGTAGAAATAATAAATGAAAAAAACCCCCAAATAACAAAGCAAAGCTCACACCTGTCTGAAAGACAAAGAACAAATGCAGCTGGAATTTGTCAATTTTAAAGGAAGAAAAAAATAACACCAAAAACCTCCTGCCCACAGCCAGTTCCAATTTGGGAATACAGACGCAGTAAAAGAAATAATTTCAATTAAAGGATGCTGTAAGCTGGCAAAAAAAATCTGCGTTACAAGTGTTAAATGCCTGAATAAATGACTGAAATCACTAAGTCTGAGATGTAAAAGCAATATTCACTATACACTGCAAACTTGCTGTCTCAGGGACGGGCAGTGGGAGCACAGAGTGAGCAGAAGACAATTAAATCGTTCAAGATTATAAGACTTTATTTGGAACAATTCTGAATCCGGGGGTGAAATAGTTCTGGAGGAAAGGTGCCAAAGAAAGATGTTGGATATTGGAAAGTCAAAACACTGCCGTGGGCAGGGACACCTCCCACTGTTCCAGGCTGCTCCCAGCCCCAATGTCCAGCCTGGCCTTGGGCACTGCCAGGGATCCAGGGGCAGCCACAGCTGCTCTGGGAATTCCATCCCAGCCCCTGCCCACCCTCCCAGGGAACAATTCCTTCCCAAAATCCCATCTAACCCTGCCCTCTCTCAGTTTAAAACAATTCTCTGTGTGCCATCCCTCCAGGCCTTTATGAAAAGTCCATTTTGAAACCAATGTTTACTTCGAAAGTTCATGTGCTAGTTTGAAAGCAAACTAGTGAGAGACTTCAAGTCAGAAATACAATTTAATAGGAAAAATGAAATACATGTAATAGTACAAAAAACAACCCACTGACAGAGTCAGAGTACAAACCTGACCCCCTGACAGTCAGGGGGTTGGCAGCAGTGCAATCAAATGGTGGCTGCAGTCCTCCTGGAGGGATGGGTCTGTTGGAGCAGTAACTCTGTAGAAAAGGTCTGGTCTTTGTCTGAAGGTCCAGTGGTGGAGTAGAAGGGTCTGGTCTTTTTCTGGGAATCCAGTGGAAAGGCTGCCTCTGGTGTTTGAAAGCTCAGCTTATATCCAGGATGGAATGCTTGGTGCCTCCCTCTGGGCGGGGCATCTCACAAGGGGATGATGTAATTTTATCAGTCATGCGGTGATGGCCCATGGACAGGAGATGTCCCCCTGGAGGGAGGATGGGTCATGGGAGAGATAAAGAACTCTGCCCCACCTGGTGTCAGCAGCTGGCCCATTAACAGAAGATATCCCCGTGAGTTTATCAGGGGTGAGTCATGAAGGAGGTGGGGAACACTGTCCCACCGGTTTTAACAGCTCATGAACATGGTGATAGAACACAGACTTTTGGGCACATCTGACACGGTTCATTTTGAAAAATAGGAGTGTCAAGGTCCTGCTCCATTCTTGGATTTCCACAGGAGGGATCCTCACCAGCCAAAGAAATGCAACATCCTTGGGATAAAGTGGCTGATCCTGACACAAATGGGTGCTTAAGGAATGAGAAAATCACCTATCGGGGGAGGGATTTTGGGAGTGAATGCCTGTAAATGATCGGGAAAGCCCAGGAATGGTGAGATCCCAATGCTGACGGCATCAAGTGATCCAGGACTGGAAAACTCAGCCCAGCTCAATCTGCCACCAGTGACTGGATGGGGAAATGCCAGCTGGGATTTGGAAAGGTGAACAGGGAATTCTGCAACAGGAGGAGCAGGGCCCTACATCAATCCATCCTGAGGGGCTGGAGCTCACTTTTACTGCGCAGGAAATATTCCTGGAGTTAGGGTATCCAAAGGGATTCAGAGTTTGGGAACAGATGGTCCTGAGATATCAGCTCAGAGAGGATGGAAATGGGTGCTGGAATATGCTAAGGAAGGAAAAGAGGGCCAGACTGAAGGCAGGGGTAAATCCCTGTGTCCTGAACACTGCTCATCCCCCGGGAAGGGCTGGAATGGGGTCGGGAAAGGGTCAGGGGCTGGGAAGAGTTCAGTGTGTGGGATCAGGAATCTGGAATGAGGAGCACAGGAGAGAATTTGCACACAGCAATAAAGGATGTGAGAGGAAAAAAATTGCATATTTAGGAGTAGGATTAAATGGAGAAACTGGAAATGAGGCAGCAGGATGGGATGCTGGGGACAGACTCAAAACCACTGGGAGATAAACGATGGAATCTCCATCGCTGAAGTCTGCAGAGGCTAAAATCCAGTGGGAAACTCCAAAAAATAAACAAAGCCATGGATGAAACAGCCGTCCCAGGACTCACTGGATACAAGGCACCACCCTGCACGGGAGCCTCCTGCACTTCCCTGCCAGGACACATCGGAGCTGCATCCCTGCTCTTCCTCCGCTGTTACCCTTCGCAGCCTGTGGCCGTGCCTTGGCTCCAGGACACAGGAAACATCTGAGACAGAGTGACAGTAATTCCAAATCCCAGCATTTCACAAACTGGAGCCTCTCACCAGCAAGAGCTGCGGATATTTCAATTTCCTTTCCAAAGGCCTTGGTAGATTAAATTTATTTTGCAGATATTTTCTCTCTTTTCCTGCTTGGAGGGGTTACAAGACTGATTTAAGAGTTATTTATTGGAGAGATAAAGGGGAGAAGAGCTGATTTTTTAATGTTAAAATGTCACTTATTGTCTGGATGTGCATAACCGAGAGGAATTATTAAATATGGACATAAAATAGTGGAGTCTGAGCCCAGAGGTCACTGAAAGATTCCTGCACAGAAGGAGCTCCAAGCACAGGGTGGAAAACACCTCCCAGCAACTGTTTCTCCAATTACTCCCTGAGACTGAGGCATCTTTGGAATAAAATCCAGATCCGGGCTGGATGTTGCCTTTTTCGCTGGATTTCCACATTCAGTTCCCTTCACATTCTTTTTAAGAGGACTATTTCCCACATTCCCCGTTTTCCTCCCCCCACTCCTGCCTGTCCATTCATTATGATCCACACTCGTGGATTTTAGATGGATAATCCTGGAATGACAGTTCTTTGTTTACCCAGCTCATTACCCACCATCCCAATTCTCATAACAAATATTTTCCAAGGAATAATTCCGTGAAATATTCATGGATTCTAGAGCTGCTCTACCTTTGTTTGATTTATTAAGTGTGGAAGCTGCACCTTCTGCTTCCATACAAATTCCAAGCAAAAGCAGGATACTCTTCCCGCACAACCACTCTACCCCAGAGCCACATCAGGTTTGCTTCTACTCCTATAAAATCATGAAAATCCCTAGGGAGATGAATATCCCATTTAACCACGGATCAAACCCACTTTTACAGGGAGTGCACCCCTTTTGTATGGGAAGTTGCCCATTTTTTTCCGGCAGAAATCCTTTCAGGATTTTCCCTTCCTTTGCTTCAGTTTCCCCAGAGAGAGGCGACCCCGGGAAATCCTGGCACAGTCAGGCTCAGAGGTTTCCGGTGTGTTTTCTTCCTGCTTTTCTGCCACTTATCCCATGAAAACAAGGGAAAGGTTTGATTTTCAAAGGGGTCTGTGAGGAACTCGGAGCTGCTGAGGGGGCCGGGCTGGCACTTGCTGAACAACACAGTTTGTACCTTCCTTTGATCCCTTTGCTGCTTGTCCCAGGATATCAGGTCCGAGATATCAGGAAAAGCAGCTCCAAGAGAAGCACCCTCCTCTTCAGGAGAGATTTGGGCAAAAACTGGGGATGTCGATGGAGTTTTTGGGATGCTGGGTCTCAGATTAGGGAAGGAGCAGCTCCCTCAAGCCAGGGAGCTGAATCACATCCCAACATTTGATGATTTCCCATAGATTTTGCTGCTTTCCCTGTGGTTTCTCCAGTGGCAGCTCCCTCTGCATCCTCTCCACTGCCAGGTGGGGTTGTGATGGATATCCTGAAGGAATGGGGATGTTATCCCGGGAAAAGTGCTCCTGATCCTGCTGGAAAAGTCACCTCCGTGTGGAGGAGCTCAAAGCCCTCAGAGCTGTTGGATGCTGGAAGGATCCTCTGGGATCTGCCCCCTCCTGATCCGGCCCCAAAAGCAGAAGGAAAAGTCTCTGGGAGGGCTGGATTAGGGATCATTTTTGGGGATTTTCTGCCCTCTGAGGCAGGATTTTATTGCCTTCACAGTTAATTAAATAATGAATTGTTTTGCTGCTGGGGTGACAAAGTGACCACCTGTCCTAGGTTACAGTGTCAGATGTACCCAAAAGTCTGTGTTCTATCACCATGTTCATGAGCTGTTAAACCCGGTGGGACAGTGTTCCCCACCTCCTTCATGACTCACCCCGGACAAACTCATGGGGATATCTCCTGTTAATGGGCCATCACCGCATGGCTGATAAAATTACATCATCCCACTGTGAGATGCCCCGCCCAGAGGGAGGAACCAAGCATTCCATCCGGGATATAAACTGAGATTTCGAACATCAGAGGAGGCTTTTCCACTGGATTTCCAGAGGAAGACCAGACCCTTCTATAGAACTATGACTGCTCCAACAGAACCATCTCTCCAGGAGGACTGCAGCCACCATTTGATTGGATTGCTTCCAACCCCCTGACTGTCAGGGGCTCAGGTTTGTACTCTGATTCTGTCAGTGGGTTGTTTTTTGTACTATTACATTTATTTTTCCTATTAAATTGTATTTCTGACTTGAAGTCTCTCACTAGTTTGCTTTCAAACTAGTACATCACCACAGCTGGGCTGATGGCACGAAATGACTGATCCTGGGAAGGTGTGGGATGCAGCAGCAGGAGGCAGGAAAAGCCTAAGGATACCTCCATAAGAAATGGGACAACTGAAGGTTGGGACGTTTATCCCAGAGGGATGAAAAGCAGCAGTCCCTGGAGCCAGGAATGTTCTCACTCTGAGGAGGGCGGTGAGTTTTGTATGGTCACCTTCTGCCCACGTGCAGATCCCAAAACACGTGGAAAGGAACAGCGGGGAAGAGGAGCTCCCCGAGGTATCCGAGCCTTCCAGAGTCAATCCTGGTCATTCCCAACGTGCTCTTTGCGGAGGTCGCACTGCAGCCCGGGGATAAACGGGAAACACAATAAAGGTAAAAACAGCCTGAAGAAAACAATTGGCCATTGAGGCTTCCCTGAATCCTTGGAATCTCCTCAGGAAAAATCCTGCAGCTTGTCTTGCACACTCTGGCAGAATGAGCGGTGCAGAGGATCTGAAATTTTAGATCCTTATGGATGATTTAGGATCTGACCACAGGGAATTATCGTAACATTAATAATGCGCTTAATCCTTTAAAAGATATCTGGGAATGGAAGCTCCAGGGAAGGAAACTCCAGAAATTTGGTGAATTATTTCATGGGAAAAGAGTGCAAGCTAAAAAGCAAGGAAGGAGGCCAAAAACTTAAAAAAGAGGGCTGTCGAAAGACCAGGAGAAAAATAAATAATTGGGATTGAAGAAACTGGGAGCTGCACTGGGGAATTTCCAGGGACTTGGGAACAAGAAAGGAATCAGATCATGAATGGCAACTAAATGTGAAAATAAATTATCAGAAGGTCTGAAATGAAATGGAGCTGGAAAATGAAATAAATCCATGGATTTATTAACCTATATGAATAAGAAAATGAAACAAATCCTTGGATAATCCCACAGAGAGTAAATAATGGATGATATGGAGGAAGCTTAAGGATTCTGTGCATCCCTCATTTAAAAAGAGAATTTTATCTTTTGGCCAATTATTGATGAAATTAATTTGAGGAGAGGCAGGAAGAAAAAGGGATCTGAATCCTCAGCTTTTACCTGAGAGAACGCAGGGAGGAAGAGGCAAATCCTGGGAAGAGCAGGAGGGAATAACATCTGCCATTCCAAAGGAGTAACTGGGGACATCCAGATGGGTCAGTCCAGCCTCAGCACCTGGAAAACATTGGAGTAAGCAGTGGTTTATAAGCACCTGGAGGAGAATGAGGTAACGAGCCCCAAACCAATTCCCGTGGGAAGAGCCTCATTCCCTGCCCTTGGCAGGCGATCTGCTCCGGTCCGTGGGGAAAGGAGCACATGGGATTTGTCCTGGCTCTGACACCGTCCCACAAGGCAGAGCTGCAAATCTGGGAAATCTGAGCTGCTGGGAGGGGTGAGCACCCCTGAAAACCTCAGTGGGCAGAGCCGTGGGTGATTCCCAGCCCGCTTTGGGGGTGGTGGCAGACAGGCCCTGGCTGGGGTCAGCAGCTTTGGGGTCGAGCTCTGAAGGTAGAAGGCAGCAAAATCCCCACAAATCTGGCAGCTCAGGCAGTGCCTGGACAGGTGAGATGGAACCCTCTCGGAAACCAGAGTGGATTTGTGCTCGTTCCCTTCCCAAACATCACAATTATAAACCCAGACCTTGCAATTATCAACCCAGACCTCACCGTGACCTTCCAGAGATCGGCAGAATGCTCCTCCCCACCCCACAGCTCTGCCCCCTCCTCATGGCCATCCCTGGACAGGGGTTTTCCAGCATTCCAGGCAGCAGCAACATCACCAGTGGGAGGGGTTTTGAGCCCAGAAAACACATCCAGCACCAGGGATGTGCCAGGGAATAGTTCCCAGATTTGGGAACAGAAAAGCTGAGGGGTGAAATAATCGCAAAACACGATGGGATTTGTATCCAGCTCCAAGGAAATGTCTATTTTGACCCCATGAAGTTCACTCACAATGGACTTTTGTGTGGCCATTGTCCCCAGCTGGTCTGTCCCTGGGATAACTCTTGGATAATCCATCAAATTTTCTTCCGTTGCTCTTAAGCAAATGGATTTCCTGGGAAAATTGGCCTGGGAAGGAGCTGCAGGAGTTGTGTAGGAAGAGCCATACCTGACACATTCCCTCCAGACCTCCAGCGGTGGAATTGCCTCACCCTTGTGTCCTACACCTTTGGGGACACCTCTGTCACCCTGAGGTGCCACCTCTCCCCTTGTTCCTGGCAGGAGGCCTTTAAAGTGTGTCTTGTGTTCTCTGGCAGGGGTCGGACAACCTCAGCACCTCATAAAGGTGCCCAAAATGTCCCCAAAAATGTGAACTGCACAACTCCTTTTGCTGCTGTTGCCTCCGGTGTCTCCTCAGCTTTCCATGGGGTTCACTCCCAGCCTCTCTGAATAGTTCAGGAGAGAGAAGAGGAATTGTTCAGGGGTTCTGAGGCAAAAGCACTTGGAAGTTAGTTCTAAGTGCTCGGGAGGATGGAATCCGAGCTGAACGCGATCCTGATGAACTGGAGGCATGACCCGGAATAAATCCAATCAAACTCCCCAGAGATGGAGGCAAACAGCTCCGTTTGTTGGGATCCAGGCAGTGAGGCCCCCCTTGCCAGCAGAGCTGCTTTGAGAATTTTCTNCACCTCCAACCTGCTCCTTCCTGCCTCGGGATGAGCGTGCTGCCCTTTGAGGTGTGATGCTCACTGTTCGTGGGGCTGCATCTGAGCCAACTCCGAGGAAAAATTCCTCTTCTTGTAAAGTGCGAGGGGGGCCCTGCTCCGGCTCCTGCTCTGCTCCCAGCACAGCCCCACGAGCAGCAGCTCAGCCTGGCTGTAGGGGAAGCGATCTGCAGCAGGGGGAAACAAATGGGCTGCCAGGAACACGGAGCACAGATCCCACTGCTGGAGCCAAGATCCCCGCACATCCATGTGGGTGAGGGTGAAACCAGATGGGTAAGATGGGCAAGAGTTTGTGCAGCACAGCCAAACTCAGAGTTAGAGTCAGGCACAAACTCAAAAAGTGCCTTTGTGAAGGACAACCCCAGAATCAGGAGTTGGGTTCAGAGAGATCTTAAATCCCGCCCAGTGCTACCCCTGCCATGGGCAGGGACACCTCCCACTGTCCCAGGCTGCTCCAAGCCCCAATGTCCAGCCTGGCCTTGGGCACTGCCAGGGATCCAGGGGCAGCCACAGCTGCTCTGGGCACCCTGTGCCAGGGCCTGCCCACCCTCCCAGGGAACAATTCCTTCCGAAGATCCCATCCAGCCCTGCCCTCTGGCAGTGGGAAGCCATTCCCTGTGTCCTGTCCCTCCAGCCCTTGTCCCCAGTCCCTCTCCATGTTTCATGTCAGCTCCTTCAGGTCCTGAAGGCCACAGTCAGGTCACCCCAAAGCTTCTCTTTTCCAGGCTGGACAATCCCAACTCTCAGAGCCTTGCCCAGGTCCCACCGTCTCCATCCCCATTTCTGCCGCCATTCCTGGTTCCGTGTCCAGCTCCCACTGGGGCTCAGCCTGGAAGCAGCAGCCAGGAGCTGGAAGGTGGAGAGGAGGTCCCATCTAAACCTGTTCCCTTCCAGCCTGAAGCCATTCCCTGTGCCCAGTCACTCCGTTTCCCGAGGATAAGGGGATGAAGAGCAGCCACAAACTTGAACCTGAGCTGGGAATGCAGCAGCAGGAGGCGTTACGAGGTGGGAAGGCATCAGCGTGGTGCCGTGGCTTTTCCTGTCACTGGACTCTAATGTTATGCTGGGATCTTGGAGGAAAACCAGGAGAAAAGGTTCCATGTGGAGAAATCAGTAAAGGAGAGGAATTGATAAATTTTCCCTTCTCGCCCCCCAAAAAGGTGAGGGAAAACATTCCAGACTCCCACACCATAAATACAGTGAGAAAGAGAGGAGTAACAACTTGATCTGCACCTTGAGTAGGACAAAAGAGCCAAAAATGAACAACAGGAGATATTTCAGTAATAAAATAAGGAAAAACCTTCAGCCTGTCAAGAGAGAGAAGCACAGGGACAGACGAGGGACAATTAAATGGGGACAATTAAATGGGGACAACTGCAGGAGAGAACCTTATTAATCCATCTATTGAGAGTTGATCCCTGGCTGTGCTTCAGCTCCAGTGCTGGATTCAATGACCTCCCGAGGCTCCTTTAAGCCTTGTATTCCACGATCTGGGCCATTTGTTTGGTGGCACAGGAAGCTGTGGCCTAAAAACTCAAAAACCCAAAGAAAAGAGTGCTTTGCCAACGACAATCTGCAAACAAGGCGACCTCAGCTGGGGCCCTGCTGGGAAGGGAACTTGCACAAGGTGGGATAAGAATAGAGGAGGCTGCAGGAAGAGCCAAAGGAGGAGCAGAGACTCGGGAAACAGCAACAAGGTTTTTGTGGAGATGAAATCTGGGAACATCGTCCTAAGCAAACGGGAGGACAATTGGGTGTGCTCGGAATCTTGACTCTGCTTGTTCAGAGTTAGACTTTATTGACATTTATCAAGACAAGACTAATGAAGAAGATTGGGCAGAAGCAGGGCCTGGCTTTTGTTTGTTTAATTGTAATTGGTTTTTCCAACAGATAATTAACTGTGGAACTCATTGCTCCAAGACATGGCAAAGACTGGGAACTTCTCAAGGGGAGATGGAACAGCAGAGATGTCAACAAGAGTGAGAGGCAGAACGTTTGCTTAGGGGGAGTAAATTATTCCTGCTCGCAAATTAAATCAGCCACGGAGCCCTATGGACAGCAAAGGGGGAGTTTGGAAGCTCAGGACTGAGCTTATTCTGGATATTTTTTCCATGTGGTGCTGCCCGCCATGGCTGGCAGAGGAGGTCACCAGGTGGCTCCATGGCATGGAATCATGGGATCATTGAGTGGTTTGGGTGGGAAGGGATCTTACAGATCATCCCATCCCACCCCTGCCATGGCAGGGACACCTCCCACTGTCCCAGGCTGCTCCCAGCCCCAATGTCCAGCCTGGCCTTGGGCACTGCCAGGGATCCAGGGGCAGCCACAGCTGCTCTGGGCACCCTGTGCCAGGGCCTGAAACCCTCCCAGGGAACAATTCCTTCCCAAGATCCCATTTAACCTCCTCTATTCCCGTTTTAAGCCACTCTGTCCTCTCAGTTGTAGTTGTGTCTTCACAACTCCAGCAAGAATAAAAGCCCCGTGGCAGCTGGAACTTGCCCCTGGCATTTCTGGCCACCAAAGGGGAAATGCCCTCTGCTCTGAAGAGCACCAGCCAAGCGCTGAAGTTGGGACTATTTGGGAATTCAGCCCCTGCAGGAATGTCAGGACAGGCTGGTGTCCCAAACAACTCAGAGCCTCCGTGAATCACCCGAGGGTGTCCGAGGAAGCTGCTGTGCCCAGAGGCTGTTTCACGGAACCTTTCTGAGGGGGAGTTAATGACAATATTGGAGGAACTGGAGGGGAACATATGGAATTTCAAAGCTGCATGGAAAAGGACAGAGCTTAATGCTTGAATTCACCACTTACAATAAACGCCTCTCCATGCACCCAGCACTGCTTTATCTCTGCCTTATCTCTGCCTTATCACCATGAAATCCGAGCACAGATCAGCTCCAGCCTGATGGCCCTGGGAGGAACTGCTGGGTAGAACCTGAGGATAATGAGCAGCTGTGAGATGGGGATGAAACTTCTCCATATATTGAATATTTATTTCAAATTGTAGCCAGCCAAACCAGTGGGCAAGAAAAACAATAAGACACAAACCCTTGTCTTTTCAAGGCATGAGTTTTATTTTTATTTTAGGTCTTCTTGTCCCGCTAGCAAAGGTCATAAATTATTTAACTGCTGCGGCTCAGCTTTCTCTTTTTTACTATCTAATAAAATCAGAGAAATATAAATCTATTTTGGGTCCTTTTTCACAAATAGTTGAGAGGGGTGACAAGCAAAACAGGAATTGAAGCAACAATTCAAGGCAGGGTGGCAGCGAGCTGTGAGCACACCGGGAGGTTCCAGTAAAAAGCTTGTAAGGAGCATTTTTGCCTCTTCCTGGCCAAAGATGTCTTGTTGCTTTTTTAAATTTAATAAGTTATGGATTCCATGCCTGGATTTTTCATCTCCTGGCTGCTTTCTGCCTATTAAACACATAATTCAGGGGGTTACATTATTGTACTCCGGGCTGCCCACGTTTCAGCCAAAAGCTGGGGAAAGAGGCACTGAGAACTTTGTGGGAATGATTCAGGTTGTGGAATTGTGGGATTGGATCCCTGCCTGGTTTCCCTGGGACTGTTTGGCCCAGAGATTTTAAACAAGCAGCAATTTTTTTGGGAATGAACCTGCTTTGGTTGGCACTTGGAATTATCAACATTTAACAGCAGCTGCTGCAGGAATAAAAGTGGAAAGGTCGAGGAAGAAATGGAAAAAGGGAAGAATTTAGCACAAGGACAAAGGAGAGGGTAAGTGTGGGAAGAGGGGGGAGCACTTTTCCATGTAGGAATTCTCCCTAATATCCAAACTAAACCTCCCCTGGCACAACTTTTCCCTTTTCCAAGCGGGAAAAACCCAAACTCTGCCTCAGAAGGTGGGATCTGTTATTCTCTGTCCCACAGGAAATCAGTGCAATCGTAGGATCATGGGATTGTTAAGGTTGGAAAAGACCTGCAAGATCATCAAATCCAACCCCTGACCCAGCACCACCATGTTCAGCACTGACCCCTGACCCCAAGTGCCACATCCATGGGATTTTGAGCACTTCCATGGGCGATGATCCAGCACTGCCCTGGGCAGCTGTGCCAGTGTCCAACAACCCTTCCATGAAGGAATTTTCCCAGTATCCAGCCTGCCCCTCCCCTGGCCCAGCCTGAGGCCGTTCCCTCTCCTCCTGTCCCTGTTCCCTGCGAGCAGAGCCCGACCCCCCCGGCTGCCCCCTCCTGTCAGGGACTTGTGCAGAGCCACAAGGGCCCCCCTGAGCCTCCTTTGCTCCAGGCTGAGCCCCTTTCCCAGCTCCCTCAGCCGCTCCTGGGGCTCCAGCCCCTTCCCAGCCCCGTTCCCTGCCCTGGGCACGCTCCAGCCCCTGCAGGGCTCTCTTGCCATGGTCTTGAACCCTTCCAGGTTTTCCATGCAGGTCCCGAAGCCCAAAGGCTGCAGGGAGGAGCTTCTCCCAGCCCTACTCATTTCCCAGCCCTGCTCTGCACAGACTCATTCCAGAAATCTCCACCAAGATTTGCCCTTCCAGCCCTCAACCCTTCCAGAGCTTCCTCCCGTCTCTTCCCCCCAGGACTGATCCCCTTCACTTAAAGACTGTAAATGATCAGGGCTTGGTTTAAGCACACAGGAATGGAGATTTCGGGATAAAAATAGATTTCCTCCTTCCACATGAATTCCTGCAGCTCCCTCGTCATTTCTGCCTGAGCAACATTAACGAGTCCCATCAGAAACCCCTCCAGAGGATCCCTCTGCAGGGCAGGGAGAGGATTCAAAGGACACCAAGGGCCCCCTTTCCACCTTTGCCAGCTCTACCCCAGCTGAGAATGAGGTAAAGAGATTTAAAAGGGGGAATTAAAGGTTAAGCAGGTTCCAAGCAGCACAAAGCCTGGTTTAAGGTGGCTGATGAGAGGCTGGGGCAGAAGGGATTCGTGATTCCATCAGGATTTTCCAAGGGAAAAATTCAACTCCTCCAGCAAGCTCAGGGGGAGGAGGGGAGCAGCTAAAAAAAAGTCCTTAAAGTACAGAACAGGGATCTGGAATGCCAGGGGCTCCGAAAGTGACAGAAGGGAGCTGAGGGTGCAAGGAAAATGGGCTTTTGTGCCAAGATTAAACTCGGTGTTAATTGCTGGCTTAGGCAGGAAAAACTCAGCTGCACCCCCAAAATGGGCCCACAGAGACAAAGGGGTGGGGGGAGCTCAAAGAATCCCCTGGGCCAGCTGTCCCCACCACTGAATGAGCCACCAGGCCACCAAAGGAGCCACCAACCCACCAAAGGAGCCACCAGCCCATCTAAAGAGTCACAAGTCCATCAAAGGAGCCACCAGCTCAGCAGAGGAGCCACCAGCCCATCCAAGGAGCCACTAGCCCATCCAAGGAGCCTCCAGTCCATCCCAGGAGCCACCAGTCCATCCAAGGAGCCACTAGTCCATCCAAGGAGCATCCAGTCCATCCAAGGAGCCACCAGCCCATCTAAAGAGTCACAAGTCCATCCAAGGAGCCACCAGCTCAACAAAGGAGTCACTAACCCATCCAAGGAGCCACCAACCCACCAAAGCAGCCAAAAGCCCATCAAAGAAGCCATCAAAGGGGTGTCAGCAACTGGAGTGTCCCCATGGCCTCAGGGACGTGTCCAGGGGCCAGCACTGGTGCCGCTGTCCCACCTCTGTGTATTCACCCAGGTGTGTATTTGTACTCCGTGGGCGTTTATGTGCCTCTGGAATTCCATGCTGAGCCTTCCCACTGCTCGGGGCTGCAGCATCTTCTCTCTCAACCTCTTGGAGCTGCTGTGACGCCCCTAAAATTCCCATTTTTTCATGTGTAACCTGCGGGAGAGTTAATGAGGTGTTTATCCTTCCCTGCCGTGTGACCTCCCAAGATTTTTAAGGAATCTTTCGGGTCTCAGGAAAGGCTGGTTAATGGAAAAGGGAGGGCACTGAGGGTGGAGCAGAGCAAAGGCAGCAAATCCTCACAGGATCGGGATAAGAATAATGCTGATTTTTCATATTTATATTTTTCAAGTGAATTCCATGAAATGGAGAGGTGGAAACGCCATAACCCAGAGCACAGAGGGTGAGGGAACCATTTCATAAAATAATGGGAAATACAACAGATAGCGAGAGAGCTGAGGGAGGGATGACTCCAGCATCCAGAGGCACCGGGAAAGGCAGAGCCTGGGGCGGCCGGGGCTCGGGGATCAGCTCATCCCCACCTAAATCATCGCTGCAGCAACCAGGGGTGAGCAGACTCACGTTCCAGTTCCCCTCCTGAGGTCGGAGGGAGATTGATTTTTCCATAGGAACTGGATCCATCCCCCCCGGCAGAAAGCTCCATATCTCCCTGGAGCTGTCTGCGTTCCCTCTCTCCCGTGAGAGGAGGGAGAGGTGTTCCCACAGGAGCACATCTGCACCTGTGGTGGAGCAGAGCAGAGGCAGCAAATCCTCAAAGCATCGGGATAAGGATAACACTGATTTTTCGTGTTTATGTTTTTCAAGTGAATTC
Source organism: Dryoscopus gambensis (assembly GCA_013389985.1). Taxonomy (NCBI): domain Eukaryota; kingdom Metazoa; phylum Chordata; class Aves; order Passeriformes; family Malaconotidae; genus Dryoscopus; species Dryoscopus gambensis. The sequence goes on along the minus strand of WEIT01040283.1, from coordinate 58,221 downwards.
CATGAAATGGAGAGGTGGAAACGCCATAACCCAGAGCACAGAGGGTGAGGGAACCATTTCATAAAATACTGGGAAATACAATAAATAGATTGATTTTTCCATAGGAACTGGATCCATCCCCCCCGGCAGAAAGCTCCATATCTCCCTGGAGCTGTCTGCGTTCCCTCTCTCCCGTGAGAGGAGGGAGAGGTGTTCCCACAGGAGCACATCTGCACCTGTGGTGGAGCAGAGCAGAGGCAGCAAATCCTCAAAGCATCGGGATAAGGATAACACTGATTTTTCGTGTTTATGTTTTTCAAGTGAATTCCATGAAATGGAGAGGTAGAAACGCCATAACCCAGAGCACAGAGGGTGAGGGAACCATTTCATAAAATACTGGGAAATACAATAAATAGATTGATTTTTCCATAGGAACTGGATCCATCCCCCGGCAGAAATCTCACTGGAGCTCTCTGTGTTCCCTCTGTACCATCAGAGGAGGGAGAGGAGTTCCCAGAGCAGCCCTTCCTGCCTGTGGTGATCCCAAAAGTGGGGCAGGATGATTCTGGGGGGTCTCTGCTCTCTGCAGGGATCAGAGGAGCTCCGAGACCCCACTGAGCCTTCCTACACTGTGAGGCTCCAGCCCTGCCTCCGAGGACCCCCTCTGTGTTCCCAGTTTTGTAATCCAGGACGGAATCCCCGCCCAGGATAAATTTGGTTCATTCACTCAGCTGGTGCTGGGAGAGGATGGATGACTCCCCTGAGCCAAACACTGTTCCTCTGGAAAGGGCTCAGATACAGAAAGTCATTCCATTCCTGAAATCTGAGGTGAGTTTGGGATCCCGAGGAGCTAGGAACTCTCAGGTTGGAAACCTGGAGCACCAGGAGATGGGAAGGAAGTTCCCAGAGGCTCTGACTCGCCCAGCAGACACAGCAGTGCCACAGCAAGACACCTCCACTGCTGGGGCTGGCTGGCACATGGAAAAACCTTCCCAATAAATCCATTTTGATCGGTCTGGATTTTGGAAATGTGTGGTCCATATTTCAGTGCCTCCTGAGACATCTCCAAGGCCTCCCTTAGTTGGATTTCCCACCTGAGCACCAAAGCAAAGCTGTTCTGTGTCTGTGATCTCCCACCCTGTCTTAGTTTGAAAAGACGGGTGTCTGTTAAGGAAGACAGGAGCCTCCCTTGGAATGGAAGATACAACCCCCTTCCCTCTGAATTATTATAATTTTGAAATCAAGGGCTTTCAGGCAAAGATATGGGGAATAGGAATAACAGTTCTTTTACTAATACATATATATATATGTGTGTGTGTCTGTGTGTGTCTCTGTGTGTGTGTGTGTATTTAACAAACCAATAATACAGAAACACCAGTTTAACCCGACAGAGTCAGGGTAACCTGGCACCCTGCGGGCAGGGTGGGGGTAGCAGCCCGATCAGGTGACAGCTGCAGTTCTCTTTGAAGTGGTTCAGTTGAAGCAGTGATCTTGTAGAAAAGGTCTGGTCCTCCTCAGAAAGTCCAGTGGTGGTTGTGTAGCTCCTGTCCTCTGGGAATCCAGTGAGAAAGGCTCTCTCTGTTGCAAAAACCCTCAGACTATATCCAGATGGAAATGCTTGGCTCCTTCCCCCTGGGCGGAGCATCTCACAATGGGATGGGGAGTCATGAGGCAAGGCCTTGATGGGCCCATGAACAGGAGATGGTCCAGGATGAGTTATCCATGGGTCATGCACAAGGCATTGTGGGCCCATTAACAGGAGATAGTCCGGAGGGAGGAGGCAGGGAACATTGCTACACCTGGTTTCAACAGCTCATGAAGATGGTAACAGAATACACTGTAACCCAGGACACACCCCCACCAGACACTTGAACTCCAGACTTTGTGGTAATCCCAAATATTTTAACAACAATTTTATGTCTAAATCAGTGTTGGGAGAGACAAAGTGCCGAGGAACAGGATTCCCAGGAAAACCCATCATTATCTGATTGTTCCCAAATCATTCCTTGCTGAGGATTATTTTGTCTGTTAAACTGGGGAAGAGCTTTAATGGAACAAGGCAGTGCTGGATTTAAAGCAGAGGTTTGGCAGGTAAATCCTGAACTTCACAGGGGTTAAAGTAACATCCAGGGGGAGCTCTGGTATTTCCTGGAGCCTTGTTCAGGTGCAGCCTTGATCCACATGGAGAAACCCTTGGCTGACAGGAAAACTCAGCTTTTCCACGATTTCTCTGCTCTCAGGTAGAGACTCTGTGGTTTCCTCACCTGGACACAGATCCCAAGGCACAGCAGTTGTTCCCTAAAGGTTCAGAAGTTGTGGCTGATCACAGAATCCCAGAATGGTTTGGGTGGAAAGGGACATTAAAGCCCATCCAGTTCCACCCCTGCCATGGCAGGGACACCTCCCACTGTCCCAGGCTGCTCCCAGCCCCAATGTCCAGCCTGGCCTTGGGCACTGCCAGGGATCCAGGGGCAGCCACCGCTGCTCTGGGAATTCCGTCCCAGCCCCTGCCCACCCTCCCAGGGAACAATTCCTTCCCAAGATCCCAGCCATCCCTGCCCTCTGGCAGTGGGAAGCCATTCCCTGTGTCCTGTCCCTCCATCCCTTGTCCCCAGCCCCTCTGCAGCTCTCCTGGAGCCCCTTTAGGCCCTGGCCGGGGCTCTGAGGTCTCCCCAGAGCCTTCTCTTTTCCAGGCTGAACAATCCAAATTCTCTGAGCCTTTCAAAGGTTCTCCAGCTGCTTCCCACACCCAGATGGATCTGCAGGAGTGACATTTCCATGGCCCACACATGGGCACGGGGCTGAGGGGACACAGCTGTCCAAGGAGTCCTTCCTGCCCTCTGCCAACTCACGGGAAGTTCAGGGAAGTTCAGGGAAGGCAAGGCAAGACAAGGCAAGGCAAGGCAAGGCAAGGCAAGGCAAGGCAAGGCAAGGCAAGGCAAGGCCTGGCTGGAATGAATTTTGCATTTTCTTACTCATTAAATTGACTTTCTCTTCCATGAGACATTTGAGGGCAATTATTGGTGGCAGCTACACTTGAAATGAATTTGCATCTCAGCCCAAAGTGAGGAGTCCATCCCTGCTCCCTTAGAACCCTTGGGTTTGCCTCAGCTAAAAATACAGGATTTTTTCCTCTTGCTCCTCTTTTCCCATCAGCACCCCTGCAGTTTATTTGCTGTAGGAACTACGAAACTACTACAGATTGTTGTCAGTGCTGGGGAGTTGGAATTCTCTCATCTTGGGAGTGATTTGAACCCTCCAGCCGCTGACACATCCAGGCAGAGCTCTGCAGGAGCTCACGAGTTTCCCCCAGACACATCTGATAACAGAGACAGGGAAATGCCCTTCCAGGATACAAGGAACCATCACAAATCCCTAAAAATATCTGAGAGTACTGGAATTCCCTCTACACATCATCCATGTGAGCATTCAGCCAGGAAGAACACCCTGTCCAAAGGAAACAGCAGAAATGATGTTTAGTTTCAGCCAGGTCAGGACTGATCGGAGCCTCCTGGGCTCCCGAGGTTCCGTGTTCCGTGCGTAGGGCATCAACACCACCCCGGCATTTCCCACCCCACGGATCCCCCGTCCTCCCCCCCAATCCTCACCAATTCTGGGAAAGCTCCAGAATATTCCTGTGGTCAGAAAATTCAAGCCACCCTTGACAACTGAGAGAAATAATTGATGAGGGGCAGGGCTGAGATGACCCAGTCCCTCTTCCCACCCTTTCCTTCCTCCATCCTTCCCAACCAAGGCTTTGGGAGAATTTCTCTAGGAAAAACTTCTCATTCCCTGGCTGGACGTGCCATTTTCCTGCCCAAACCAGGGTACCCTGACCCCAGAGCCATGGGAATAAAATCTGACAGAGAAAGGATCTGTCAGGTGGGAATTCCCAAAATTCCTTCTTTCCCCCTTCAGAGATGTTCCCTGAGGGTTGTCCCTGCTCCCTCTGCTCCCAGCACTGTGAGAGCCCGGAGAACAAACCCAGGCCCTGAATATCCCTGGGAAAAAGAGGGAAGAAACACGGCCCTTGAGCAGCTCAAACATTTCCGTGCTCGTTCAGCCCAGGCTGGCTTCAAATGGGAAAGGAGCAGGTAAAAATAACAATAAGGGGCAGAGGCAGGGAAAAAAGGAATCCTGGATCAGGGCTTTGATCCCACTCCCTGTCCTGCCTCCATTGATGTCCTGCTAATCTCTGCAGGGCAGAGCTCACAGCTCAGCTCAGTTTAGTTCAGAGGAATCTCCCCAACCTTTAGAAAACCAGGGTTTTTTCCAATGGTTTTACAAATCCTGGGAAATCAGGTCGACACTCCCATGTTAAATATTCCAGCTTGGCCTGGCTGTGTTTGTTTCTGCCATGTCTTAGCAGCCAGCTTTTCATGAAATAGAAAAAAACCCCTTTTCCTTTCATTTTTCACAGGCTGGATTTGAGAAGCCCAAACCATCTTTGCTTTTCTGCTCTTTATTAAAGTTCTCACAGGACCTCTTTGTAGACAAAGGGAATTTTAAACTGGAGACTCTGCTTTGTTCCACTGAATTTTGATATTTCCTGATGTTTTTGGCCCAGCTGGGACATCTTCCAGGCAGAAGCCCTGGATTTTTTAATGGCTTAAAACTCTCCATAATTTCCACACTGGATCTGAAGGGAAATGCAGATTTTGGACCTTTTTGGGGGTCTCATATCCAGCTTTAAAAATCCGATTCCATGTTTGTTCAACAGCAATAAACTTCCAGGGTTTTATGGAGCCATAAAAACACTTGAACTGCTCCCAGTTACGGCCTGGGTTTAATTTACTGGGGGAGGTTTCCTCTCTAATGGGGCAGTGCCGGTGATTGGAGTTCTATTAGCTGGAAACAGCACAGCTCCATTTGCAGAATTCCCATCAATAATTCCTGGGCAGGGAAGGGAGGGGCAGGGGAAGGACAGGAGGGGAGGGATGGCAGGAATCGGGGGAAAAAAAGGCCACGAACACTTCACAAATGAGGAATTCAGGGAAGCTCCACTTGCAGGTGGGACCAAAATCCCATTTTCCTCCTTAATTTGAGCTGGAAGCACAGCTCACGCTCCCTCCCTGCAAAGGCACAAAGGCATCCATGGAAAAAGCTGTCTCCCAGAGAATTCCCAGGCATCCAGACAGGCCCCGGGGCTCCCTGGAAGCTTCAGAGCAATAAATGAAATGTTGGAATGATTTACAGCTCAGGAGATCTTTGGGAGCAAAGGCAGGAAGAGAAGAGCTGTGCCCAGGGTCGGGATGAGCCAGGCTGGGATGGGATGGGATGGGGATGGGGATGGGGATGGGG
>WEIT01040283.1:39092-52785 GCA_013389985.1 Dryoscopus gambensis | reverse complement strand
GGCCGGGAAGGGGCTGGGAAGGGGCTGGGAAGGGGCTGGGAAGGGGCCGGGATGGGGCTGGGGGGTCCCAGCAGTAAAAGAGGGGATGTAACACCCTGCAAACCCCAAACCAGAGGGAGCAGCACCTTTTCCATCCCTCCTGCATCCAGAGCTGAAATCCCTGGGAGCTGAGAGGGGCTCTCTGCCATCCATCACTGAGGATTTTCAGAAGAGAACAGATCAATTAATTAATTAATTAAATAACACCAAGTCCTTTTTCGACAGGATTATCAAATAAAGGCTGAGCCATTAAGGCAGGAGTGGAGGATGCTCCAGGATAACGGAGAACTGGGATAGATCTGTTATTATTTACATTATTTACATTATTTACGTCATTGGCCGTGTGGCTGATGCGAGTTCAGCGCTCAAGTGCCACTTCTTGAACACCCAGAGGAGAAAATCCTGGTGCTGAGGGAGCAGCTCTCAGGCTGCAGCCACTCCAGAAGCTCCCAGAACTGTTTAACGCAGGAAAAGAAAGTCTTGGAGTCAACACAGTGGCTCTTTAAAACACACTGGGCGAGTAAATAACAACAACAGAAAGAATATTCAAGTTAGAGGATAATGCTGCAATTGAGTCAAAGTGGTCGTGAATAAATATATACTGAAAAGTTCCCCCCCCAAACCTACTATGGAATTATATCCTGGAATGACTTTCCAAACAGCCCGGCAGGGGCAGGAGACTGAAATTATTCTAAGGTGAAAAGAATGGAGGCAAGCTCGTGAAGCAGGCTTGGGTCAGCGCAGGGGAGCTGTCAGAGACTGGAAACAGTTTATGCCCCAAACACTGATATAAAGTTTTAAAGAAGCTACAGCCACAACAAACCTCTCTGGAGAGCTTTGGGCTGTAAATCGAGCTGCTGATTGGATTAATGGAAACCCACTGTCCAATCACCTCAGGCTGGGGGAAGGCTTTGCACCCACAACAGGCCAAAGCCTCCAGCTGCCGTCCCAGCTGGGTTTGGGGGTGCTGGGGAGAGCCCAGCTCACAGAAGCCAGGATTACACAGACCCCCCCAGCTGAGGGGGGAGCAGGAGGCCTCGGGTGCACGGCACAAACTCTGGTGAGAGGCAATAAACACCCACCCATCCTCCCAGGACACAAGCTGGCCGAGCTGTGGCACCCCCAACCCCACAGGGCACATCCACGGGACATTCACGGGAGAGGCCTGGCCCCACAGGACTGCAGGTGATGCAACAGACCCAGAGACTGCTGCAAGAGACTGCTCCCTCTCCCAGGGGGACATGCCCGGACGTGCCTGCCTAGCCTGAGCATATAAACCCATGGGTTCCCAGGTTTTCTTTGAGGGGACCTATGCCACCGGGAAAACCTGCTGAGGATTGCCGAGACTCCACCCTATACCACTGGGAAGTCCTGCTGAAGAGGATCACCGAGGCATCAGTGGGACCCACGGCGCGGTGATTTTCTGTCACTCCTCGTCCTCCCCGCCTGTGAAAAACGAGGCCCAGTCTTCTGTTGGAAATTTTTAAAAGTTTAGTAAAGGGACAATTAGGAGACAGGAAAGCAAAAGTCACACCTGGCCGGGTGCTCGGCATAAAGCCAGGAAGCACCCCTGAGCCCAGAAAAGCATTTCTTTAAATGTACCAACATGTTACATATTCATAGACCCTCATTCACGATTCAAACATTCCTTTTTTGGTGCTCTCTTGGTGCCAAACCCCCCTCCATTCCCTCTTGCGGAATAATTTAACATTTTATTACTTCTTGGGGTCCCATCCTGCAGATTAAATCTCCTTGTGGCTCTGTCCTGTCGCCTCTGGGGTTTGTCACCATTATTCTTCATCCAGATAGGATAATCCAAGAATGTGGGGAATTATCTTTACCATTCTCTGAGTTAACTTACATGAGTGAAAGAAGCATTCTACATATCACACTACTATTCCTAAGTTTTGTTAATAAAAGAAACTACATTCATACAGTGAAGTTTTTAACATTACACATACAGCATTCACTTTAATATTTGCGAAAAGCCAATATTATAATATGTATTTATAACACTGCCTATTTTCTATCTCTTTCTTTTCCCTTTTCTTTCCTCTTTCTCTCATATTTACTGTACAATAAAACCCATATTGTTGTCACTGGCATATTGTCTCGTTTGCACCTTAATTCGGGCAGAGGAATTTCTAAAGAACCTTAGTAATAATAATAATAATAATAATAATAATAATAATAATTGGATCTTAACAGGAGCACAGGGGACTGCAGCCGTCCGTGACCCCCCCTGGCGCTGGCACAGGGCGCGGGCAGGGCGGGAGCCGGCTGTGCTCCCCGCCGATTGTGTTTGTTGGCTGCCGGGGCAGTCGGGGTGTACACACGGCGAGCCTGACAAATATCCCTGCAGGCCTGCCCGCCCTGCGTGTACAGCACGGCTCCGGTAATGGAAAGAGGATTTATTTCCAAAGGCTTCATGTCCAAACTGGAATTAGACAAGGACTCGTGGCTTGTACCCACTTTGTTCAGCTTTTCTGTAGCCGGCGCTGCTGCTCCGGCTCTCCCGGCTCAGGGAAAATCTGTTTGCTGCTCCCACGCATTCCAGGCCTCAATTCCTTCCCAGCACAATCGTGTTCTGCCGTGAGCAGCACGGGGGCATTTCCTTGGTGCTCCCAGGCAGCTTTACAGGGGATGGAATTAGAGAAACCAATAAACTGATATATACTGGTAACATTCCCTCCCTGCTTCATTTCCTGGGCTGGATGGCAGGAAATTCCCATTTCACACGGCATGGGGAGATCAGTCAGAGCAACAGCAAGAGGAAAACAAATTCTCAACTTGGCTGCACCCAGGGCACAGCACCTGAGTGAAATGTTCCTGGAAAAGTTGTTCCAAGTGATCAGGAAGTGCTGATATTTGGGGGGGAGGGTAAGAAAAATAAAGAAAAATAGGTTTAAATTCAAAAGTGGGGACTCAATCACAAAATGGAAATTATTTCTTATTATGCCTCTTGTTTTGAAATAGAGAATAAAATAAAAGGAATAGAAATAAGGGAGTAAAATGAAGGAACAGTCAGAAAATCCTTGTCTGTGGTGTAGAAAGCAGAGGTGACACCGGGATTTTGAGCAAATAAATTTCACCACCAGGACTTTGGAAAGGCCAAGAGAAGCCAGCAGGACTATCCAGAGGAAAAAGGGTATTGGAAATGCCAGAGGATCATCCAAATTTAGGCAAAGAAGTGCCCAACAAAAACAAATCCCATGTTTGCAGCTGCTTTTACTGGGGAAGGGGTCAGGGAGGCTCCTGCTCCTTTCTTTGGACGGGGACACACCAAAGGATCATTCCCATAATGAAGGAGATCCCAGAGTATCCAAAGGTATTCACAGACCCTCAGACAAGGGATGTTCTTCCCAGATGCCTGAGGAATTCCACTGGGGAACGGCTGCTTTAATAACTGATGGCAAAGCTGGAATGTAAACAGCTGAAATCACCAACGCGGCTCCCATTTTTAAAGAGGATCCAGTGTAAGGTTCAGGAAAATCCCGAGTGGCAGCACATCCATACCAGATAAATGTGATCTAAAAGAGGATCTGTGGATAAATCAGGATAATGGGGAGAGTCTGTGGAGTTCTGTAGAGGGACACGGTGCTTCAGAGCCTTTGGAGGAGTCCATGGACACCGGGATAAGGGAGATCCAGCTGATGAAGGATTTCCATTTCCAAAGGCATTCTACAAAGCCTTTTACCAAAAAGAGAAAAAGCATCCTGAGGAAGCGAAGCTGCCATGGAATGAGAGGGAAGGTCCTCACATGGATAAATAATAGTTGAAAACAGAGAAAACACAGGTTGGGAATTAAATTGACAACGTTCACGGAGTGGAAGGGATTGGAATTTGCTGAGGGAATGAAATTAGGGAAAGAATGTTGGAAATCCTTGTGGCAACAAGAGGCAGCAATCTCATCCAGGGTGCAGGTTCCTGCTCCTCCTTTTTTCCTCCTTTCTTCTGCCAAAAAGGTGGGACAGGACTTGAACCAAACAGAGAGGAAAGGGCAGCAGATGGGATTAAATTGATTCACAAATATTTGAGTTTTTACTCCAGAAACAGCCACAAACACCAGGATTCTGCATCTGGAGAGTTGGATTAGGGAAGGGAGAGGTGGGATGGATCTTTGCAAACCGAGGGCATGAAGGGAATGGCCAACCAGGAATAATGGGGATGATTGTTCATTTTCTCTTCTATTGCCAGNGAGGGAAGGAAGGAAGGAAGGAAGGAAGGAAGTTCTCCAGGTAATAGAGGAATTGCCCACAGGGGTCTGTTCCCCATGGGAAACCTTCCTGGGAAAACCCAGCTGGGACTGGGCAGGTTCTGCTGTGAAATTGCACCTTCACCTGAGCAGAGCCGGAGCCGCAGGGGTGGTGCCAATGTCCCGCCTGTTCCTTGGCATCTATGGAACTCCTTCTAGGAGAGACATCCCTCCCCGCCAGCCCCTCCTGACACACTCAGGTCCTTGCAGGTGAGTATTGACAGCAGCTGCTGCTCCTCAGAGCAGGTTTTGTGTTGCCACTGGCAAAATCGGGCCTAGAACGACCCAAGGATTGGTACCACTGTGACCTCACTGCCATCTTTTGAAGGAAATGCCTCTAATCCAACAAGCTGAGTTTAGTTAAACCAGAGCTGTGCCCAGCAGGGGAGGGTGGCGTCTGCACAGACACCACAAGGGAAATACCCTCCCTTCCTGGGCACACTTCAATAGTTACAGCCAAGGCCCGAGGGTCTCCAGCAGATCCTTCACACACAGATCCCTGCATGGAAAAATCTGCTCAGGAATAACCCCTCCAATGGATACAACACCCTGCAAAGTGTCTTTAATGATTCCTGCAGTGTGGAGCTGGAAAAGGTTCAGCCCAAGGCCTTGCAGTCAAATCCATTTCATCTCCTTTGAGGAAGAGTTGCCCAAACCAGCTCAGAGTCTCCAGGGAACAACACGATACATCCCACCAGGAAAATGATCTCCATCAGCTGGGATGGGCTGAGCTTTACTGATTGAATCCTCTGCTCCAAATTTCCTGCCAAGTTCTTGTCTTGATTCCCAGCCTGGGTCCTAGGGTGCACTGGAGGCTGGGCAGGGAGAGGCGAGTTTGGCACCGAACATCTTCCGAAATTGCACTTAAAGCACAAATAACAACTTGGAAATAAAAGTTCAGCACTTGTTGCTCTCAGAGTTTTTGCTTTGTTGGGACCTTTCCTGAAATTTTAACTCTGGGCACTCTCAGGTCCTGCTCTGTAGGGCGCAGTTCTCACCCAAGGATTGTAAGGATGCTCCCAAGTTTTCCAGCTGCAGAGGGGTCCCAGGACATCACCCAGAGCTCTCTCTCCCTGCACTCCTCTCTTCCTGGAGGGAAGCAGGGACTGTTTCTCCCTTGTTTTGGAGTATTGGACCACATTCCATGGAATGTGAAGGGTGTGGGATAGGAACACACCAAGGACCCTTCTCGTGGTTACCTGTGACAGGAGGAACTGGCCCCTTGAACCCGCTCTGGTTTCAGATCAATGGGAGCTCCTGTCATTAAAGATGGGTCAGTGCCTGCTGACCATCTCATCCCTGTAACTCCTCCAGGAATTCCTAATGAGGGAGGATTTCCCAAACCAAGACATAAATGTCCTGCAGAAATTGTCCATTAAAGCCCTGGAGAAGATACTGGTGATCAGGGCTGCGATTCCCCTGGGGAGTTTCTTGCCTTATCTTGGAGTACTGGACACATTCCATGGTGTGTGAAGGATGTGGGATAGGAGCACGCCCAGGACCCTTTCCCACCAATACCTGGTTACCTGGGACAGGAGGAATTGGCCCCTTGAACCCCCTCTGGTTCCAGCCTCCCCCTGCCAGAACCCCAGAGCAGATCAGTGCAAGTTCCTCTTCCAAATGCTGGGATCATTAAAGATGGATCAGTGTCTGCTTTTATCCCAAGAATTCCAAATGAGGGAGGATTTCCAAACTAAGACATAAATATCCCACAGAATTTGCCCATTAAAGCCCTGGAAGAGATCCTGGTGATCATGGCTGGGATTCCCCAGGGAGACTGGGACACTTCTGACACTTGCTGCCCCCAACCCAGCCCTGGAGTCTCCCAGAGGCAGATTTAGTTTTATTTCATCATTAAGTACGGCCAGGTACAGAAGGAGACATCACAACTTGTGGCGAACATGACGAGAACCTGTGCCAAGCCCCACAGCACCAGGGCAAAGCACCAAGTGTCCCAACAATGCCACAATTTCTGCATCAGCAGCGAGGTTTGTGCGGAGCCTTTGCCAAGGGGGCCAAACCTCTCGCTGTCTGCACTCCAACCCCACCTCCTTCCTCCCCAAAATCCACGATTTTCATGAGATCTCCCCAGGCCAGGGATAAAAAGACTGGGGGGTGATCCTCAAATAGATAAACCCAGGATTAGTTGGTTATTTTACATCTCACGGGGCAATGATGGGATTAATCTTGCAAGAGTGCATTTAGTCAAGTGAAAAATTGAAGCTAGAAGAGTGAGCAGCAATACAATTATTTGGAAGCTTGGGAAATGAGTTTTTATGAAACACAGAAGGAATTCAATACATTCTGACTATCAAAAAAAAAATAGATGAGGCTGAAAAACGATTTGTTATGTGATGTGTAAACAGGCTCGGAGGGAAGGACGTGGGAAGGTGCTCTGTGAGGCACCAGGGAAGTGACCAGCAGTGGGTGGTGAAGCAGCACAAATTCAAATTAAAAATAAAAGTATAAAAAGTCAGAAAGGCTCCTGAAGGGCCACAAGTGCAGACCCCACCTCATCCCAAAAAATCCAGATGTTGTTTGCAGGATGTTTGATTAAGCGCAAATTATCGGGCTCATTCCACACTTAACAGGGAAGAAATATCTCAGTCCATAAAATTGGTTTTAATGTCAAAATGGTCCTTTCAGGCCCCAAGTTCTGTGTAAGTGTTGTCATCAAGGGATGCTGGCACAGCTCATTCCAGCAGGCAGCACTTGGAAAATGCTGGACCTGGGGAATGGCCTTTGTGACACCGGCTCCGTCCTCTCGGGAGCTGGGCTTCCAGGAGGTCATGGAGTCACAGAGTCATGGAATGCTTTGGGTGGGAAGGGACGTTCAGGACCATCTCATCCCACCCCTGCCATGGGCAGGTGTTGCTGTGACCCCTGCCTATCTCTCTGCTGGCCAGTGATGGCAGGAGTCCTGGGGCAACATTCCCCGTGGGTCCATAGAAGGAAGGGGCTGCAGCAGCTCCCCGGGGCTTCTACAGTGTCTCTGGGCTCTGTGTCAGCCGGCAGCAGCAGCCGTGAGAGAAACACAGCATCGCTCTTGATGGGGAAGTCAGGAGCAGTTTATTTCAGGTCCAGCACCAGCAAGGGGGGGGAGGGGGAAGGGAGAGGGAAGGGGAAAGGGGGAAGGAAAGGGGGAAAGATCCAAAGCAGGAAGGGGCCCTCGTGCTTCTCGGCACTCCTTGTAACAGTTTCGAAGGGCCCGCGGGCCCAAGGCTTGAACCAATGAAAGGCTGGCAGGGGAGGGAACAAAGGCCGGGTTACAGTTTGGGAATATCGCATACATTTTTGGAAAGGGGGAAACAGAACAAACCATTCAAAGGAAAATACATAACCACGGGCAGGGACACCTCCCACTGTCCCAGGCTGCTCCAAGCCCCAATGTCCAGCCTGGCCTTGGGCACTGCCAGGGATCCAGGGGCAGCCACAGCTGCTCTGGGCACCCTGTGCCAGGGCCTGCCCACCCTCCCAGGGAACAATTCCTGCCCAATATCCCATCCATCCCTGCCCTCTGGCAGTGGGAAGCTGTTGTGGCAGCTGAGCTGGGGCAGTGGAGGCCAAGAGGCCAAAGAGCTCTGGTGCAGGAGAGGCCCGTTAGTGGGCCAGCTCCGGAGTTTAAGATCACACCCTGACTGAGGGTGAGAGAAGCCTCCCCCATCAGGCTTTGTGGTTCTGCCTGGTGGGCCCGGTGGCCGTGCCCCTCTCACCCTTGGCAGGCTGCTGTTGTATCACCCCGCCTTCCCTCCGCCCCTGTGCCCTCAGACCGTAGGTCAGTGGGGCTCTGCCCGCCCCCTCTCTGTACCCCTGTATGGTCTGTCACTGCCCGCAGTTCGGCTTCTCCAGCCATGGATCCCTTCGTTGGGGATTTACCGCAAACCCTTCGGAATTCTCTACGAGGAACCCCTCCTGACCCTTTGCCTCTGGTAGCATGAGCTCTCCAGCTCGGTGTGAGCGGGTGTTTTCGTGCCTCCATCGGCAGGGGTGTGGGTCGGCCTGCTGGTGTGCACAGCGGCACCGCCGGAGCCACCCTGTGCCAGGGACGCTTTTGGGATAGCGCGGCGACCTCTCCACCGACCCCCGCACCACGTTAGGGACACATTCCCCATGTCCTGTCCCTCCAGCCCTTGTCCAAAGTCCCTCTCCAGCTCTCCTGGCCCTGGAAAGGGCCCTGGGGTCTCTCTGGAGCCTTCTCCTCTCCAGGTGAGCACCCCCAGGTCTCCCAGAGATGAAGATCCTGGTGTTAAAGACATGAAAAGATGAGAGGTTGTTCTTTTTTTTGAGCCTTTTGAGGCCTCAGATGCCCAGAGGTTTCCTGCCTTCCTCCCTCCAGGGGCTCTGCTGTTATAAATAAAATTGGGGATTATAAGAATTGTTAATGGGGGGAAAGAAGTTCTTCTCTGTCCCTGTGAAGCCATTCCCTGTGTCCTGCCACTCCATCCCATGGCCCAAGTCCCTCTCCGCCTTTCCTGTAGGTTCCTGGAAAGCCACACTTCTCAGCCTTAACCCTAACCCTAAGCCTAAACCTAAACTGATCCCAATGTTTTCCTTTCCCACACTGGAGCTTTTTCCCTGGATCTGGTTTCTCTTCTCTGAGGGCGGTGCCAGCTTTGGTGCCCCTGGAGTGAACCAAGCTGGTGCCACTTAAATCTGCCACTGCCTTTTCTCCTGGCAGCACCCCGGGCTCTGCCCAGTGGGAAAATTTACTTTTTCACCTTCTGTTTGACCTCCATTGGGATCTGAGTGTTAAAGGGAGTCCATTTTTAATTAAATACTTGAACCCAGAAACAAACTGGGTGTGGCTGCTGGGAATAAACTTCCCAGCATTCCTGCTGCAGAAGATTTCTTTCCATTTGGTTGAAGCATCCAAAAATGTTTCGCAGGATCCAGTTCAACCTGAATGTTCTTTTTCCCCCCCCTATCTTGCAAGGACTGAAGAATTTCATCTCCTGTGCAGCACAGCTTGGAGGGGAGAGTGAGAACCCCCCCTCCACCACCACAAGCGGTGAATAAACCCCTGGATTTCAGCCCACAGAAATATTGCACTATAAAAGAGAAATGTACCTTTATAATCAGTGAGTCACAGGCAATTCCCGGGGAAGGAAATATTTCTTCTATCTGAAATTATTCCTTCCTGCCAGAGCCTTTGGAAGGAGCCAAAGAACCTTTGACCTGAGCTTTAGCCTCCCTTGCTCACTGGATCAAGTTAAATAATGCTGAGGAGCTCAGCCTTGGATTCCTCATTCCAAACCAGCCAGTTTTTCCCAAAACAGCCAGTTTTTTCCAAAACAGCTGATTTTTCCCCAAACAGCCACTCTGGGAGGTCTCAGAAGCCGCCTTAAGAAGGGATTTCCCATTGTCTGTGTACTGGAGCTCATTTCATTGCCAAAATAGGACAAACTCCCTCACGGAGCAAAGGCAGGTGGTCTCCAGAGGCAGAGTTCCAGGAGAACTGGCTAAATCCCCATGTGCCTGGATGTGAGGCACTGTGGAGATAAGGGAGTGGAAGATGTTTAAAGCAGGAGGTGACTTTCATAGAAGAACCTTCCCAGAAGTGTTTGGGCACTTTTGGTGGCACTGCTGGGGTGTCCTGAGCAGAGGCAGCAGTGGCACTCACTGAGCCTTGTGGGAAGGATCCTTCCAGCTGCGGAGATCCCGTGACTCCGTGATAAGGCTGATCCCTGAGCATCCCCTGGGATCCTGGCAGCAGGGGTGGGAGCTGAGCGTGGCCCTTCCCAGCACCAATCCCCCACCAGGACCCCAGAATTCCCCTCCCTGCTCACCCAGCCCTGCACAAGTGAGGCTGCAGAGTCCCTTGGGATTTTGTCCTTGTTAATTCCACGGAAAGGAATTAATGTCCCACTTGGGACAGCCCAAGTCTGGCTCCTTACTGGCTTTATTCTGCATGGAGAGCAGCAGCCTGGTAAGGGCAAGATAATCAGCTCGGGGTTTGATCTCTCTTTTCAGGGGAGGTGAATGCTGCCCTAAATCCCCTGGGGCTCCCCCCGTCCTCTGCAAGGCAGGAGCCACCCAGCCCAACGTGCTTTGGAAACAGAGATCCCTAAAAACCTGCTGGGGCTAAAGAAAGCCAGGCCAGAGAGCCAAAGTGCAACCCCAAAAATCAGATTATTTTGACTTCAATCTTTTTTGCGTGCATCATTCCCCCCCCATAAACTAGGAGTGTTTTATTGATTCCCCCCTCAGATGCATTGTTCAGATAAATTCATTGAATTCGGGGAAGAAGAAGGGTTGGGTGGGGAAGCACAAGAGCAAAAGCTGGTAAGAAATTAATAATTCTGTACTCAGTGCTGTCTGCAGTAAATAATGCATGGAGCCACACACTGAACGATGAGGCCCAATGAAATATTGAAGAGCTGCTCTTCCAGGAGCAAGTCTATTCCGAGCCTGGAACGAGCGGGATCTGCCTCGGGAGCAGGAACGATCCCGTATTTAAGGCTGGATTAGAATGCACACACACAGCAGGGCTAAATGAAGATTTTCCAGGCAGCTCAAATCTGACACCTCTTAATTTCTGACTGCTTGACTTTGTGACCTTGGGAATGGTTTAGGGAAGTGTTACTGGGCTTTTTTTACTTTTTTCTGGCTGCTGTTTCTGTGCTTTGTTTCGATTTTTGGAGGAGGCATCAGAGCCGTGTTTTACAGGTGGGAGCAGAGACAGGAAATCCCTGGCTGGGAGCTGAAGGACAGCTCAAAAACTCGAGGAAAATACAAAAAATTGGAAAGGCATTGACATGGAAAAGTGATGTTATTCTTCGTTTTTATAGACAACTTCTCTGTCCACCCTCGACAAACAGAGGCTTAAAAGCCACCAGAACCATGGCACAGAACCTCCTTAAATTCTTAACCACATCTGCACTTATTTTCTGCGTTAAATAAATATATATCTCCCATTCCCACCAGCACACAAAGCCTGACAGGCCAGGAGATGGAATTTTTTTCCTGGCAGTTCTGTGGGGCTTCAGGATGTGCTCGTTTTTAAAACCAGAGAAGGCTCCTGCTTGTTTGGGGTTGTAGAACTCCCACGGTGCTTGGGCTCAGTAATAATCTGAATATAATTTGTCTGAATAACCAGCCCCTTCTCCTGCTTGCACCTTCCCAGGTGATAAATGCACGTACATGGCTCAGAGATTGCTCTTCATTTTTTCAGATAAATAAAGGTTTATGAGGAAACATCAGTTTTACATGAAAAACTGTGTTTTCCCTGGAATTTGTGTCATTATTGTGTTTGCAGCTCAGCTCTGCATTCAGGCCCTGCTTTCCCACACCAGGGCCCATCATTCATCCTCCCACACGCACAACAAAATTCCTCTGTCTTCTCCAGGTCTGCTCCACCCTCCCTTCTGCATTTTCCTTCCTTCTCCTTCGTGTCCTTGCTCATCTCCCAGTCTTTACCCCATTCTCCAGCGCCTCCCTTCTCCCCACTCTTCTGTGTGCAAGCCCACGATGCTGAACCTTGGGCACGCTTCCATCAGCCCTTGGCTGTCACCTCATCCCACGTGGGAACCTCGGGGATGGAGCAGTGTTGGTGTGAGGACCTTTGGCTGCATCCAAGACGTGTCAGAATCATGGAATGGTTTGGGTGGGAAGGGCCATTAAATCCCACCCAGTGCCACCCCTGCCATGGGCAGGGACACCTCCCACTGTCCCAGGCTGCTCCCAGCCCCGGCCAGCCTGGCCTTGGGCACTGCCAGGGATCCAGGGGCACAGCCTGAGGCCGTTCCCTCTCCTCCTGTCCCTGTTCCCTGCCAGCAGAGCCCGACCCCCCCGGCTGCCCCCTCCTGTCAGGGACTTGTGCAGAGCCACAAGGGCCCCCCTGAGCCTCCTTTGCTCCAGGCTGAGCCCCTTTCCCAGCTCCCTCAGCCGCTCCTGGGGCTCCAGCCCCTTCCCAGCCCCGTTCCCTGCCCTGGACACGCTCCAGCCCCTGCAGGGCTCTCCTGTCAGGAGGGTCCCAGAGCTGCCCCAGCACTGGAGGTGCCCCAGCAGTGCCAGCACAGGGGACGGGCCCTGCCCTGCTCCTGCTGCCACCCCAGGGCTGGCACAGCCCAGGTGCCCTTGGCCTCCTGGCCACCTGGGCACCCCTGGGCTCGTGTCCATCTGCTGTCACCAGCACCCCCAGGGCCTTCCCCCCTGGGCACTTTGCAGCCGTTTTGCCCCAGCCTGGAGTGCTCCATGGCATTAGTGTGACCCCAGGACAGTACTGGCACTCGGCCTTGCTGACCCTCAGTCCCTGGGTCTCAGCCCATGCATCCAGCCTGTCCAGATCCCTCTGCAGACCCTTCCCACCTCCAGCAGATCCACACTCCCCCAAACCAGTGTCTCCTGTGAAGTGACTGAGGGAACATTGAGTTCCCTCATCCAGGTCATCAGTACAGACCTGGCCTCCATCCTCAGCCTTGTCACCAGCTCCATTCAGCACAAATATCCAGCCCTGGGCACTTCCCTGCCTCAGTGTCCCATCCCATGGGAACAACTTCTGCAGCTCCGCTGGGATGCAGCAGGGGAAGCTCAGCTGGGAGGATGCTGCTCCTGCACAGGCCAGACTGAGAGGGATGAGCCCCAGAGAAATACACAACTATTAATTTAAAAAAGAGAATTATCCCAAATCCATTCCTTTTGCTATCCTGTTTCTCTCCCTCTCCACATTCATAAATAGAAATGAAGGAACTAATGTGCCTTTAGTTACTGAGTTGGTCTGTTTGCCCAAGGTAATTCATGAGCTGCTACAGCAAACAGGAGAACAAACAGATTTGTTCTGATAAATGAAAATGCTTTGGTGCATTTCTTCACCACATCACTCCCTTTCTTTTTTACTGCCCTCTTCCCTGTCCCCTTCCCTGTTTTCCTTGCAGGGATTCTCTCTCCGTGCTCCCATGGCCACATCTCAGGCTGATCCCAGCGTTTGTGACACCATGGGGTTGTCAGTCACTCCCCGCAGTGGATTCATGCCGGGATCATGTTCTGGGGTTTAACAGCTCAAAATGAGCAAAACTTTGCAAGTTTTTATAAATTAACATCTTTCCACTGGTGGGAACAACGGGGTCATGTAATGAACCAAGGGGAGAAGGGAAGTTCTCCACCTGGGATGTTCAGCCAGGCTGGACAGCCCCCAGCCAGGGACTCAAGGGCATCCATAGAATCAGAGAATCCATGGAATTATTGAGCTTGGAAAGACCTCCAAGATCTTGGGAGTCCAACCACTAAAACTGGCATTGCCACGTGCAACCCTGAAAAGCCTCAGCGCACAGGACCTGAACTTGTCTGCAGGGCAGGGTGGGACAGGGGGTGTGACAGGGATGGGGGGGTGACAGGGACAGGGGGTGTGACAGGGACAGGGGGCGGGACAGGGAGGGGGGGGGGACAGGGGGGGGGGCGGGG
>WEIT01040283.1:0-38739 GCA_013389985.1 Dryoscopus gambensis | reverse complement strand
CAGGGGGTGTGACAGGGATGGGGGGTGTGACAGGGATGGGGGGGTGACAGGGATGGCGGGTGACAGGGATTTGGGGTGACAGGGATGGGGGGTGACACCCCTCCCGTGATTCCGACTGTCAGGACGTGTCCCAGGTGAGGAGCTGGGCCTCCTGTTCCCACAGGCTTCGGCTGGGAGAGGTGGAAGACCCTGAGCTGATCAATATTCAGCACAGAAAGGGCTTTTATTGGGAACTGTTCGTTGAATAGTGACAGAGGGATTTATTTTCATCCTGGGTGCTCAGGATGGGATTAATTTCTCTTAATTAACCTAAGGAAAGACATCCACACTCGGCCAGCCCCAGGAGGGAAGCAGGATTTTTAGGATCGGCTGTTTCAGATCCCTCCTTTAGGACGGCTCCAAACCCCACAGCTCTGCCCGGGCCTGCCCTGGGCACAGTGACCCCCTGGGACCCGAACCCCGCCTCGGGTCCTGGCAGCTCACAGGAGCCAGGAGCAGTTCTGGAGAGCTGGGTTCACATCAATTGTTCCATGGTAATTGCCCCACATTAACTGCCCCACATTAACTGCCCCACATTAACTGCCCCTCATTAATTGCTCCACACTAATTGCTCCACATTAATTGTCCCACATTAATTGCCCCACATTAACTGTCTCACATTAACTGCCCCACATTAACTGCCCCACATTAACTGCTCCATATTAATTACCCCACATTAACTGCCCCACATTAATTGCTCCACACTAATTGCTCCACATTAATTGCCCCACAATAAGTGTCCCACATTAACTGCCCCATATTAATTACCTCACATTAATTGCCCCACATTAATTGCCCCACATTAACTGCCCCACATTAACTGTCCCACATTAACTGTCCCACATTAATTGCCCCACATTAGTTGCTGCACCAATCTGGAGCAGTGTTGTAAGGAATCCTCACAGCTCCACAAGTGCCGGAGAGGCCACTGGACACCTTTCCTCACCAAAAATTCCTGTGTCAGACCGTTCCACTTGCATCAGGCAGTTATTTTTTATTAAGCAGGTGTAATTCCAGGAGCTTTTTTTCACTAAGATGAATCTCATGGAGCGAGGAGAAAATAGAGTCTCCTCCTGCAGCTGGAATCTGCATTGGCTGGAGCTGATCAGTGGTGACAGGAATGAAGTGAATCATTCCAGGAGAGTAAAGAAGCACGGGAAGAAGAGTTATTACAGTGATTATTTTCTGTCTGCTAAGGCCACAGTCCTGAGCCTGGCTTGTCACAATCCAGCTCTCGAAAGTGATGCTGAGAAGAGTCATATTGCAAGGATAGGAATGAAAGATTCCACCCAGACCTACAATCCAAGGTGGAGCAACTCCTGGAATGGTGTCTGGACGTGAGCACGAGGCTGGGTGCAGGTACTGGGACACCCAATCCCTCTTCGAGATTAAGAGCTGTTGCCAAAATGCTTGAAACAAAGGATCCCAACAAATCTGTGGGGTCAGGATTCTCTACAGGATCTCCTGATGTTTGGGTGCAGCTCCGGGGTTTGCAGCAGTGGGGCAGGCACTGATCTCCCTGGGACAGGGACAGCACCCGGGAACGGCCGGAGCTGGGCCAGGGCAGGCTCAGGCTGAGATCAGGGAAAGGTTCTTCCCCCAGAGGGTGCTGGCACTGCCCAGGCTCCCCAGGGAATGGGCACGGCCCCGAGGCTGCCAGAGCTCCAGGGGCGTTTGGGCAGCGCTGCCAGGGGTGCCCAGGGTGGGGCTGTTGGGGTGTCTGGGCAGGGCCAGGGGCTGGGCTGGATGGTCCCTGGGGGTCCCTTCCCACTCAGAACATTCCATGCACCTCTAAGTGTAGTTGAAAGGGCCTCTGGAGGGACCCGCCGTGAGGAACACAGACCTGGCACTGTCCTCGCAGCCTCCTGACCCCTGCCCACCATGAGCACGTGGGGATTCAGAGAAAGGAGCCTTGGATGGGACATCTCTGAGTGGCGGCTCCTGGGTCACCCCGTGGGGTTGAGGATCACCTGTGACTGTGACAAAATCCTATGGCTGCAGTTGGATATGGGACAATGGAATTAAGTAGCCTCATTTTAATAAATTAATATTCACAGTGTCTGCCCAGTGCCATTTTCAAACGCGGGACTGAATTGGGATGAGGATTTTTCTGCCATGACTAGGTGGGATTTGGTTAAATGACACAAAAGAGGAACTTTCCTCCTTCAGGCTTCAGTTCTTTACCTGGAAGTGGCAGTGGAGGGTTTTCCCTGGAGGGAAGATGCTGCATTCCAGCCTGGGATGGGCTCCCTCTGCTCCCCCTCTCCCTCGGGGCGCTCCAGAGGCTGTGGGAGCCAGGCCAGAGCAGGCTGGTGCTCCCTGCCCCACAGACAGCTTTTGAGTTCACTGATGGACAAAGGAATTGTTTCCATTTTAGCCCTGGGATTCATTTTTGATGAGAACTCCAGAATAACTGGACAGAGAAGAATCTGCCCAGTATGAACAAGACTCTGAAGAAAGGACCAAGTCCTTCCATTATTGATAACAAAATCATCTTCCCCAGAATAGCAGATGAGGCAAGATTGGCATTTTGAGATAAGGCCCTGATTACTGTCCGTGGATTCCATTAAATCCTATTATTTCTCCCAGACGAAACTTTAAATTATTTTTCCTAACTGCAGACAGTTGGGAGTTATTCCTTCCACAGAACCATCCTCTGTTATTCCATTAACTTCTCCACTCGTGTTTGTTTTTCTATTTTGTTTTAATTAATACAGTACCGAACGTTCAGGAATTCCAAACTAAATTCCTTAGCTAAGCGCTGGTCTCCACCAAACTGCTGGAAGAACTTAAAATCACGAGTAAATTATTTAACAGCATTAAACCAATTCATAATTCAGCATTATTGATACCAGTGGCTGCTGGTGAGGAAGGAGCGAAGGGAAAGGGGAGGTCATCAGGCGGGATAGCAAAGCTGTGTCCCTGCAGGGTGAGGGAGGAGGGAGTGGATCCAGCAGGAGAACTTTGGGATGACAGCAGCTGCTCTGCTCCTGAAAGATTTAGAGGGAGTTGCACTTCTTTGGGAGAGAAGAATGGGGGTTGGTAAAGTTACAGCTGCTGGGAACAGAAATTAGAGGGAGCCAAATTCATGGGAAGGAACTGGAATGAAGAGAGAAAATCCAGGGAAACCTGTAAGGCTGAGGAAAGGTAAAATGGACAAAGAGAAGACCCCCTGAGAAGCCTTGGGAACTCCACCTTGCAGCAGGAGGGGACACGGGGAAACTGGGAGCGGTGCGAGCTGATCTGTGCACGGTGAGGAACTGAGGGGCAGTGCAGGAGGGTTTGGGATTTGAGGCAGGATCAGGGGGAATGTGCAGCAGGAATGGGCCAAATCCGGCTCCCTGTAGGTGTGTGTGAACCATAAATCCTCCGGCACAAAACCTGTGAGGGTGGAGCCAGCAGGGCCTCGGAGCCGGGAGGGACATCCCTGTCCTGGGGGCACCGGGAACAGCCGTGGCCAGGAGGGATTGTCCTGCTCTGAGCCGGGCTGGGACAGCCTCACCCGGCTGAGAGAGAAAGAGCTGAAGCTGTTGGAGAGAGACCAGAGGAGGGACACGGGGATGGGGAAGGGTCTGAAGGGGTGAGGGCACCGGGAATGTTCAGCTGGAGCAGAGGACACTGAGGGGAGACTCCTCGGGGCCTGCAGCTCCTCCCGAGGGCAGCTCCAGTCTCTGCTCCCTGGGCCAGGGACAGCACCCAGGGAGCGGCCGGAGCTGTGCCAGGGCAGACTCAGGCTGAGATCAGGGAAAGGTTCTTCCCCCAGAGGGTGCTGGCACTGCCCAGGCTCCCCAGGGAATGGGCACGGCCCCGAGGCTGCCAGAGCTCCAGGGGCGTTTGGGCAGCGCTGCCAGGGGTGCCCAGGGTGGGGCTGTTGGGGTGTCTGGGCAGGGCAAAGCTGGACTTTGATGATCCCTGTGGGTCCCTCCCAGCTCAGGACATTCCATAAATCCATGCTTCCATGAATGCCAGCAGTCCATCCCCCCAAGCCCCAGCTCCTTCTGATGTCACAGCAGAAAGGTTTTCCCGCTTTGGGGGAAGCTCAGAGCTGACCTGGCCTGGAATGTGCCACAGGAACCCCCCCGGCTGCTCAGGTGCCTCCTCGGTAGTTTGCAAACCCCACGTGGATGTGGCTGACCCGGTGGATGCCTCCCACATGGAGCTCTCTACCACAGGAATGCCAATATCCCAATATTCCTGTCTGGATTGGTGGAACAGAGGCCGGGGATCCCTGGTGCCCTTTCCCTCCCTCAGATCCTTCCCTCACCTTCCCTGCTGCAGGAGGACACTTCCCATCTGGGGCTGCTCCTGGTGTCCTGCCAGCAGTGCCAAGGGACTCAATTAACGGCGGTTTATATAAAAATAGAAAACATCTTTCTATTAAGATCTCTCCTCAGCAAGTTGGGGTTCAATTACCTGTTTATTAATAAAGTTTTTCTCAGTGACAAATCCCCTTTTTGTTTAACCCATGAAATTCCATGACCCGTTTAGCCCTGAGTGCACTTTTAGCACTTCCTGCAAATAATTAATCCCATTTGGGTTATTTGGATTATGGATGGTCTGATCCTCAGTTGATAACACTTCATTCTTGCTCAGTACTTCCAATTTTGCCTGGAATTATGACATCCGGGAGGCAAATCAGGAAAGGCTCCTGGTAAATGCTCACAGATGATGATTTAGGAGGAGAATTGCTGCTCTTGATGAAGAATTAGGGACAGAGAGAAGTTCTTGCATGAATAGGATGACATTTATTACAAAAAATCGGGCACAGCAAAGGAACAAATGGTTGGATTTTATGTTCAGAGGCTGAGGAAAAAAAAAGATTTAAGGAAAAAGAAGAGAGATGTGAACTTTAAGGAAAGCGTTATGGGCCACATTAGCCATAGTTACATTTTGGAACAGCTGAATGGATGTTCCCGAGCCCTGATCCCAAATTGGAGCTTTAACTTGGAACTCCGGCTGCTCTTAAATCCTACCCTATTTAATAACATTTGTGGAACTTCCCTCTCCCACCTCCCAGGGCCTCAGGAATGTGGGCAAACATCCAGAGCGGGATGAATGGAGCCAGAGGAGGCTTTACTGCTGCTGCTGCTGTGCTCTTCCTCCGCCTGCCTCAGGACTGAAAGGTTCCCAGTAATCCCAGTGAGGCCCGCTGGGGTCACTGGTCTGCCCGGCAGCAGTGGGGGGAGCAGAACCCCATGGGCATTCCAGCAGGAAGGAGCAGAGGAGGTGGGACTGGACTCACTGGGCTCACTGGGCTCACTGGGCTCACTGGGAATCACTGGGACTCACTGGTCTCACTGGTCTCACTGGGCTCCCTGGGACACACTGGTCTCACTGGTACTCACTGGTCTCACTGGGCTCCCTGGGATGCACTGGTCTCACTGGTACTCACTGGTCTCACTGGACTCACTGGACTCACTGGGACTCACTGGTCTCACTGGGACTCACTGGTCTCACTGGGCTCCCTGGGACGCACTGGTCTCACTGGGCCTCACTGGGCTCCCTNGGACTCACTGGGCTCACTGGGACTCACTGGGTTCACTGGACACACTGGTCTCACTGGGACTCACTGGGCTCACTGGGCTCACTGGGTTCACTGGACACACTGGTCTCACTGGGACTCACTGGGCTCACTGGGCTCACTGGGACTCACTGGGACTCACTGGGCTCACTGGGACTCACTGGGTTCACTGGACACACTGGTCTCACTGGGACTCACTGGGCTCACTGGGCTCACTGGGTTCACTGGACACACTGGTCTCACTGGGACTCACTGGGCTCACTGGGCTCACTGGGACTCACTGGGACTCACTGGGCTCACTGGGACTCACTGGGTTCACTGGACACACTGGTCTCACTGGGACTCACTGGGCTCACTGGGCTCACTGGGTTCACTGGACACACTGGTCTCACTGGGACTCACTGGGCTCACTGGGCTCACTGGGACTCACTGGGACTCACTGGGCTCACTGGGACTCACTGGGTTCACTGGACACACTGGTCTCACTGGGACTCACTGGGCTCACTGGGCTCACTGGGTTCACTGGACACACTGGTCTCACTGGGACTCACTGGGCTCACTGGGCTCACTGGGACTCACTGGGACTCACTGGGCTCACTGGGACTCACTGGGTTCACTGGACACACTGGTCTCACTGGGACTCACTGGGCTCACTGGGCTCACTGGGTTCACTGGGACTCACTGGGCTCACTGGGCTCACTGGGCTCCCCAGCTGGGCTCATTCTGGCTGAGAACCCTGGAGATATTCCTTGATAACTTCCCAAAATCTGCACAATCAGTGGAGAGGTAGCAAACAGGTGAGGGAAAAAGGTTCTGTCCTTCCTCCCTCCCTCCCCCTGAACTCATGTTTCCCGTGTATTTTCCAGGGAATTTCCCATGGCAGTAACTTTGGACTTCCAAGAGGCCTCACAACCCCCAAACCCTAAATTCCAAATCAACTTCCAGCACTCTTACACAATGCAAGGTCCAAAACGATTCCTTCAGAAATTTGGGAACGCCCTGCAGCGCTCTAAGGACTGCTCTGGCCTGGGAGCCAGAGGTGGTCAAGCCCTGCTGTCCTGGGTTACAGTGTCAGATGTGCCCAGAAGTCTGTGTTCTATCACCATCTTCATGAGCTGCTAAAACTGGTGGGACAGTGTTCCCCACCTCCTTCATGACTCATCCCTGGTGAACTCATGGGGATATCTCCTGTTAATGGGCCATCACCGCATGGCTGATAAAATTACATCATCCCACTGTGAGATGCTCCGCCCAGAGGGAGGAACCAAGCATTCCATCCTGGATATAAGCTGAGATTTCGAACATCAGAAGCAGCCCTTACCCACTGGATTGCCAGAGGAAGACCAGACCCTTCTACACCGCCACTGCACCTTCAGAGGACGACCAGACCCTTCTCCAGAGTCCCTGCTCCAACAGATCCATCACTCCAGGAGGACTGCAGCCACCATTTGATTGCACTGCTGCCAACCCCCTGACTGTCAGGGGGTCAGGTTTGTACTCTGACTCTGTCAGTGGGTTGTTTTTTGTACTATTACATTTATTTTATTTTTCCTATTAAATTGTATTTCTGACTTGAAGTCTCTCACTGGTTTGCTTTCCAACTAGTACACCTGGAAACGCTGCCCAGGGCAGTGGTAGAGTCCCCACTCCTGGAAGAGCCAAAACCCCTGTGGATGTGGCACGTGGGGAACGCGCGGATGGTTGGACTTGGCGATCACAGAGGGCTTTTCAACCTGAAGAATTCCCTGGTTCTAAGGGACAGCTGATAAAAACCCCTCTTGTTCCAAAGCCTCACCCTGGAACAAGGTGGGTGCCCCAGACCTGCCATGTCCCTGCACACCTGTGCAGCATCATTCCAGCAATCTGCTCCTGCTCCAAACTGGGAGTGCCAGAAAACTGTCCAAGGAAATCAACCCCTAAAACGCCTGGAAATGGAATTGATGCACTGGAGTTAAACCTGGAAAATCGATTTTATTTTTCCCTTCTGGAGAGCAGAAGCTCAGCTCGGAATCAATCAGAGCAAGCCCCAGGCAAATCTGGAGGTTGATTAATGAGGGACCAGCTCCATCTGCCTGGTTCATTGGTGTGGATTGGGAATGGCTGGGAAGTCTTTCCAAAGCAGGGGCACAGCCAATGCCCCGCCATGGCTCCATCATTACCTTTTCCTGGCAAATAAAAGGGATCCATCCCGGATTTGTTTCTATTCCAGTAGTGAAGCTGCAAAGGTTTGGAAAGGGGAGATTCTTCCTGCACCAAAAATCCTTGCATTGCTCCAGAAACTGAGGAAAAAATCCCACACTCCTATGGCTGTTTTCCCACCCACACCTGGAGTGGGTGCTGAGATCTCCCATCTCTGGTGACACAGGCATAAAAACATGGAAAACTTGGATATTCCTGTCCAAACCTTTCCCTTGTCCCTTCTTGGTGGCGTTATTGATTGCTTTGCCTCCGTCAGGTATTGGGAATATTCCATATTGATGAGGCAGGTTCAGACCAGCCCAGTGCCAGGTGGGATCCACGAGTGGATCCGGGGCGTGGATGAGGCCGATGGCACTTCCAGGATGGTGGGGATGAGGCCTGGCAGCTGCCAAATGGATCCCTGCGTGCAGATCCCAGCTGCCTCAGCCCGGCCGAGGGAGATCTGGGAGGAAAACTGAAGTTATGGATGTGGAGGAGCCACTAGAGCCCCATGGGCTGGTTTGTCCCTTCATGACCCAGCACATTTCATTCCCACTTTTCCTCTGAGCCCCCATAAATCATGCAGGACTTTTGGAGCGCCGCATTCCTGGAGCCCAGCGTGAGTTAATTTGTGCTGGCACCAAGACCACGCTCCAAGCAGGATTAAACTCCACTTCAGCAAAGTTCAGGGTGGCAGAAAATCCAAGAGATGCTATATCCCAGCAAAATGTCCTGTCCTAGGTTACAGTGTCAGATGTGCCCAAAAGTCTGTGTTCTATCACCATCTTCATGAGCTGTTCAAACCGGTGGGACAGTGTTCCCCACCCCCTTCATGACTCACCCCTGACAAACTCATGGGGATATCTCCTGTTAATGGGCCAGCTGCTGACACCAGGTGGGGCAGAGTTCTTTATCTCTCCTATGACCCATCCTCCCTCCAGGGGGACATCTCCTGTCAATGGGCCATCACCGCATGGCTGATAAAATTACATCATCCCATTGTGAGATGCCCCGCCCAGAGGGAGGAACCAAGCATTCCATCCTGGATATACGCTGAGATTTCGAACATCAGAGGAGCCTTTCCCACTGGATTCCCAGAGGAAGACCAGACCCTTCTCCAGAGTCACTGCTCCAACAGACCCATCCCTCCAGGAGGACTGCAGCCACCATTTGATTGCACTGCTGCCAACCCCCTGACTGTCAGGGGGTCAGGTTTGTACTCTGACTCTGTCAGTGGGTTGTTTTTTGTACTATTACATGTATTTCATCTTTCCTATTAAATTGTATTTCTGACTTGAAGCCTCTCACTAGTTTGCTTTCAAACTAGCACATGTCCTCGTGGCAGGGTCAAATCCCAGCCACTCCTGGGAATTTCAGCATTCCAAGGTTTTAGTGCCTGAGTTCCTCAACCAAACAAACCGCAGTGCCTGGCTGGTGACAAATAATCCCAGCAGCACCCACACCACGTGACTCCAAGGCTGTTCCAGAGGAGAAATTCCCATCAAACATTCCCTGGCTGCTTTTTGCCATTCCCAGAGAGTTTTATTCCTATCCAAAGGGGTGGGTTTGTCCCTGGATTCTGCTGGAGAGCAGAATGTCACCTTTGCAAATGACTGGTTTGGGCTGAAAATCAGAAAAGATGTGGAGATGTTCAAGGGAAAGTGGCAACTTTTGTCCTTTAACCAGGAAAAAGCCAAATATTCATCCTGAGAAAAGCCTGAGTGCCATTTTTATGTAAGAAAAAACGGGAAAATTGCAAGGAATAATAAAATAATGTTTTAGGAAAAGACTTCAGCACCTGAACCGGTGCCTATGCCTTAAATCCCAGCTGATTTCCTTCCAGTGAAAGGTTCCTTTTCCACGTTTTTCCAGTGGAAATGGCTTTGAAACCAACCGTAAAGCAGAAATTGGGTTCATTTCTTCCATTTGCTTTTCCTTTTCCTTTCCTTTAAGAACATTCTTCTCTATTTTTTTTGTAAGGGGGGTGTGGACCAGAATCAAAATCCCTCAGTTTTCAAGGAGCTGCCCCAATATTTTAAATAACATGCACAGAAAACACATTTCTGATAAAAATGAATGTTAATTAATTCAGCCACACAGAGCAAATTTGGGCTGATTTCAGTCATCCTTGGGCATTTTCCTTTTCCAGCTGCCAGGCTTTTGCCAGGACCTGGCTGCCAGGACCAATTCTGGGTTGTGGTGGCAGGGGACGAATCTTTTTCCAGCCCCTTTTTCCTCTGATTCTGCCTCATTTTTTCTGTGCTTTAGGATGTTTGTTCCATTTTCTGTTTCCTTGGAATCTCCCTTCATTTCCAAGCTCTGTCTCTTGTTTTAGGGGGAGCCTTGGACAGGAAAATGGGAATAAGAAACTCCCCCAGAGGGAAACCAGAGTGTCTGATCCGGATGTGTGCCAGGGCTTTCCTTCACCTCCTGCACACCAGGAAAATTAGGGAATTCTTCTCCATTGACCTCTCTGGGGGCTGCTCCACCCCGCTGCCCCCTCCCACACCAGTGGAAATGTGGAAAATTTGCTTTTGATGGATCAAATCTGAAGTGTTCAGGCCACTGGTTCTGATTTTCCACCTCCCAAAAGAGCAGCAGCTCCTGAATTTTGTGCAGGAGCCACGCGTGGTTCCGTGGGGATGGGATAAGCTGGATGGGCCATGTTTTATCCCGGTGGGAATGCTCCCTTCCAGGTCCCTTAGCGTTCCCTGTCTGTCTCTCTCAGCCAGTTTCTGACTGCAGGGCCCTTCCCTTTCCATCAGACATCCCGTCCTTATTCCCAGCCCTGCCAATCACCCCTGGCTGCCCCTGGGGGTCCGAGCCAAGAGGTTGGATGGGAATTCCTGGTGGAATCTGTGTCAGGCATCAGCCAGAACCAGATCTGGCAATGCCTGACGGGCTGCAGCTCCTCTGTCCCAGTTTTTTGTCACTTTGAAGAGAAGGAAGAGTTGGGGAGGGACTCCAGAGTTGCTCCTGGCTGGCTCAGAAGGCAAATCTCTTTTCTTTCATCTTTATTTTACAAAAAGACGGAAGAAGGAAATGAGGGAGCCCCCTTCTCTCAGTCCCTCCGAGCTCCCCCAGCCTTTACACCCCAGTCCCTGCAGCCAAGTCCTTGCCTGGCACTCTCCAGATCCATGGAATGCTGCCATGGCCATTCCCTTCCTCCTGCACATCACAGGGAAGTGTTGGAATCCCCACCATTCCAGGAAGTGTCCAAAAGCCCCACAGATGTGGCATCTGGGGCCACGGGGCAGTGGTGGCCTTGGCAGTGCTGGGGAAGGGTTGGACTGCAGGATCCCAAAGGACTTTTCCAGCCTTGATCCCATGAGTCCACGATTCCATGGTTCTGCAACTGCTCCTCCCCCCACACCAACATCCCTCGGCCACCACTCACAGCCCTGGCACTGCTCTGTCCCTGCCCTGCTCTGTCCCAAATTTAACCAAACCTGAGCAGTCCTTGAGCTGCGCCCCCGGACGATGGCTCCTGTAGGTGTGTGACCACGTTGGAAAGGGTCATGGAATCATAGAATGGGCTGGAAGGGACCTTAAAGCCCACCCAGTGCCACCCCTGCCATGGCAGGGACGCCTCCCACTGTCCCAGGCTGCTCCAAGCCCCAATGTCCAGCCTGGCCTTGGGCACTGCCAGGGATCCAGGGGCAGCCACAGCTGCTCTGGGCACCCTGTGCCAGGGCCTGCCCACCCTCCCAGGGAACAATTCCTTCCCAATATCCAAACTAAATTTACCCTTCTTCAGCTCCAAACCATCCCCCTTTTCCATGGCTGTCCCTCTGCATGTCCCCACTCTGACCAGTGACATTTGCACAACGCAGACTCCATTTCCCACTCTGACCCTTTATTTATCAAAGCAAGAAACCAGAAGATAAAGACTTTCCAGCAACAGCCTGGGATTCTTGGATTCTTCCAGGGTTACCTTTGGAGCAAGTTTTTCCTCCTTCCCTCCCTCCTCACGACATCCAGTCAATATTTGAGTTGATAATAAAAATCTATTTTCTTTTCAGCTTCCCTGCCTCAAGAACAACATGTGCCTTGTCTTCCCTTCGCTTTGCTTATCAGATTCCAGCCAAAATGAATGGGCAGAGCTCTTACAAACAGAGAAATTAAATGAAAACAACACCAGTGCCAAGTTCTCTGCAAACACCGGAGTGAAATGAAAAATGCCACTCGCTGGAGATTCACCCAGCACGGTGAATTATTATCCGTCATGGCCTGTTCCTACATTTGTCCTTTCCCTGGGGTTGATAAATAAGACTTCCCACAAGTTCCGAAGCTGTAGCAGGAGTTGGGGAGCGCATTCTGTTCATAAATCTCAGGACTATCTCCCTGACTCGCCTGGCAGCCCCATAGCTCAAAAGTCCTGCACTTCCCATGTCCTGCTTTTTTAACGGATAACTTGGAAATCTCTTTGCCTGATCCAGCTGGGCCCGCAAGTCCTGATTTCCAAGAGAAGATCTTTGATGCACCACGGTTCTTTGGGCCTTCACGGGGCTGGGTTCTGGTGTTGGAGCTATTTCATGGCTGGGCAGCCCCAGAGGCTGGTACAGCCGGGAGAAAGGGAAAAGGGCAATCCTCTGTTCCCACTGCTGCCAAAAACCCCCAAAATCCCATCTCTCATGAAGGCCAGGCCTTGGTGGCACCTCCTCTGAGCAAAGGGCAATCCTCTGTCCCCAAATGGGCTCACGGCTGCCAAAAAACCCCAAATCCCATCTCTCAGGAGGGCCAGGCCTTGAAGGACCCATCTGTGCCCTGCCCTTAGTGCAGGGAGCAGGGAAAACGTCCTCCAGCCAGCAGGGAGGGATGGGACACAGGCATCACCCTTTCAAGGGGCTTTACATGAGGAAATCAGACTCAAGCCACTCATTTATGGAAATTTGAGGTGAAATGAAATCACTGGGACAAAAAAAAAAAAGGAAAAAAAACCCCAAGAAAACTCAATCTAAATCAGGTTTATCAAAATTCCTCCCAGGAATTTTTTGTTTGGAAGCAGAGCCCTGCAGGACAGGGCTCAGGGCCTGGGCCTGGAGGTGAGGAACATCTCTGCTCAGGAGTTTCCAGCCCATCAGCCCCTCCACCCCCTGATTTTCTCCCTGCTGCTCCCTCTGCCCCATTTCCACAGGAATATGAGGATTCCAGCTGAAGTCTCCTCAGTTTCTCCTCAGGGAGCAGCTGTCCCAGCTGTCTCATGGGATGAATTGGAACCTATTCCTGCCTTTTCCTTGTCTGCTGGGCGCCCGCCTGCAGAATCCTGCCTTACATTTGCTTTGGAATGTGCCAGATCCCTTCTCCCTTATTTTTGGGTGTCCCTGTGTTCCCTGGGAGCACTGCCCCCTCTCCTGCTCCAGGGTTTTCCCATGTTCAGGGACCTCTTGGGTGACAGCACCTCAGGCTTTGTGGCTTCCTTGTGGAAAAATTGCTTTATGCACAAGTACAGTTTTTAAATTGTGCTGGAAATAATTCCTGTTTCTCCCACGTGCCGGTGTTGTGGGAATTATCACGGAATCATGGAGTGGTTTGGGTGGGAAGGGAGGTTAAAAATCGTCCAGTGCCACCCCTGCCATGGTCAGGGACACCTCCCACTGTCCCAGGCTGCTCCCAGCCCCAATGTCCAGCCTGGCCTTGGGCACTGCCAGGGATGCAGGGGCAGCCACAGCTGCTCTGGGAAACCTTTTCCAGTGAGATCCCAGCTGGTTCTGCATCCCAGTATGTGCTGGACTGGTCACTGGTGCCGCAGCAGAGATGGGCAATGCTTTGGGTTGGCAGATCCTTCAGAAAACTGCCTGTGGATATGCTGGACTCGCTGGGAAAATCTCTTCCCATGGCAACCCAGATGCCCGAGCTGTTCCGCCGTGGCTGTGTCCTCTGGGCAGTCAGAGGCATCGGCCAGAATGGGCATTTTAATTCCTTTTGGAATGTCTGTGGCCTCAGGTGTCTGTGGCCGTGTCCTGTGCTGTGACAGCTGTGCCTCGGCCACAGCTCTGCATGGGGGACTCTGAGGACAACCCAGAGAAAATTCCCGTCTTGCCACGGCAGGATTTGCTTCCGAGGGCAGTTTAACTCTGTGTGCAGGCAGGGACATTTGTCTGGAAATAGATTTGCTTCTCCAAACCACTTTCACCTCAGAGGTGAAACTACATGCCCACCAATTTCCTTTAAACAGGGGAACTTTTCCACTCCCAAAGCTCCGTGTGGCTGCTGGAGTTTTGCCCTCCGATGTAACCATTTATTCCCCTATTCCTGCTTTTTTGTTTTGAATCGAAAATAGCCTCCATCTCCTGTCTGCTCCTGGCTGGAGCTGCATTGTTCATCAGACATTTATTAGCTTGTCTGGTGCCTTGGCTATTATTCCTCCCTGAGTTTTCTCGCTTCCTCAAGTTTTTGTTCCTTGACAAAATAACAAAAGCCTCCTTTTCCCTGGCTCATTTTTATCCCTTCTCAGCTTCTCCTTATCACACTCTTTTCTTGTTTCTATTATCAACACGCTCGGGCAGGGCCTTCTGTCTGCACACCCCCAGTCTGAGTCTGGCTGCACAGCAGGGCTGGGCTCCTGCCAGCTGGAATTTCATTTTCTTCTCATTTCTCCAAGCTGGTCTTGCTGGACTCTGGTGCCCGAATCCATGAGCTGCTGTTCACTAAGTGTGGGAACAGATTCCAAATTCCAAATGATCTGTGGATGAATTACTTCTGGAAACAGTGATCAGCCCAGCTCTGGGTAAACCTGAGCCTTGGAGGGATCCCCGTTTCCTCCAGCTGCTTTGTTTTAGAATTGTGGAATGTCCTGAGCTGGGAGGGACCCACAGGGACCATCCAGCCCCACCCCTGGCCCTGCCCAGACACCCCAACAGCCCCACCCTGGGCACCCCTGGCAGCGCTGCCCAAACGCCCCTGGAGCTCTGGCAGCCTCGGGGCCGTGCCCATTCCCTGGGGAGCCTGGGCAGTGCCAGCCCCCTCTGGGGGAAGGACCTTTCCCTGATCTCAGCCTGAGCCTGCCCTGGCCCAGCTCTGGCCGCTCCCTGGGTGCTCTCCCTGGGCCAGGGAGCAGAGACCAGAGCTGCCCCTGATGAGTCTCCCCTCAGTTTCCTCTTCTCCAGCTGAACATTCCAAGTGAATTCATCCTCAGCTTCCCCTGGAGACCCTTCCCCATTTTCATGCCCCTCCTTTGAACACTCTCCCAGCTTTAAATCTTTCTTACCCTGTGGCATCCAAACTTTTCATCCCGCTGCAGCTGGACTGGACCTGAGCTCCACCTTGCAGGTCAGGAACCCTCCAGGAGCAGCAGGACAGGCCAAGCCCTTGGGATGCCTTTCCCAGTGCCAGGCAGCCCCTGGGACTGGGGACTGAACATCTTTGGGCTGAAATGGCCCCAGTTGCCACCTCGTGTCTGGCTCAATATAGCAAGACACACACGTCACATCCACATTTATCCCCAAAATGTTCATGTTCCAGGCCCTTTGGGTGGTATTTTCCCTCATTCTAAAATAAAGGAGACAATCACATCTTGCTCTATTTTTTTTTATGGGAAGCATTGCGCAGTTTGGCTCCCAGAATAGCGTGTTCTGTGTTCCCACATGCATCACCTGATGGAGAAATCTGGAAGAGTTGGAGATCCCTGTTCTTTAATTAAACGGTCAAATTGATGGGAACTTGGGAATAGTTTGAGTCCTGGCAGGTAACTGAGCTCCCCTCGTGCTGCTCCTGCTCTCCTGATCCATGGCAGCTGATCCTGAAGCCACCAGAGCCATGTGAGGGTGACACATCCAGCCAGGCACACGGGAAACACGGGAAAAATCCATCCTCAGTCCTCCGGCCAGGACCTGAGGGGGATCGGAAAGACAGAGCCTCCCCGGGGGCTCAGGGAGGGTGACCAAGAGTCTCAGTGGCTCAGGTGGGGAATGGTTTTGTCCCCATTTGGGCACTGAAGTCACATCTCCGTCTACGCAAAACTCACTTGGATTCCTGCACAGAAAACCAAAGGAGATTTATCCCACTCTCAGCCAGCTCCAGCAAGGTCCTGCCTGGAGGAGCCGGTTTTTTCCATGGATTTTAAACTGAGCCTCAGGGAACTGCTTCAGACTCTCTGCCCTGCTCTTAATCCCATGATGGAGTGGGCAGGGTCCAGCCAGGATCTCCAGGAATTCCAGAGCACGGCAAAGGTTCCTTTGGCTCCCGCCTGGAACATCAGGGACAATCCCCGAGCACCTCCCAGTCCCCTCTCCTCTGGTCCCTGTCCCGCTGAGGGGCTCAGGAGCCTGGAGACCCCTCCTTGTGTGGGGATCCCAGAGGGATCATGGACAGGGCCCAGCTCCCAGTGCAGCCCTGGAACAGGAGCCTCACACGGGCCCCTGTGCATGAGAAATTGTCACCCTGAACCTGCCCTGCCACAATTCTCATGTACAAACCCCTGCAGTCACCTCTTGGTCCCAGAGTCACTTCTGGGCTTTCATTCCTTAAATTCCTCTGGGGAGGGACCAAAGCTCCGAGCAGGAGAGCGAAGCAGGGAGGAACTGAACTCCCAGCTCTTTGCTGGGGGGTCACACTCCAGGCCCTGCTGTGGGCAAAGGGGAACAGGCAGCACCCTGGGACTGTACTGGATGTTTTGACAGCCTGACAGTGCAAATGCTCTGATAATTACAGAGCAGCCTCATTAACAGAATGGTCCAAATCATTGTATACAAACATCCCCCTGTGCTGGAGCTGTCCCAGTCTCTGTGCGCTCCTTGTCCCGGGGATGGCAGAGCTCGAATTCCATCTCTTCTTCTCTTCCTGGGCGTGATCATGGGATGGACACTCCCCAGGGATCCAAACAGCTCCAATCCCATCTGATCTCCTGTTCCTGGGGATGATCATGCCGTGGACACGCTCTCCAGGGAGGGCAGACAGCCTCGGAGTGATTTTTGTATCCGACTGAGCGGCACAGGATGAAAAGGAGTTTATTACCTTTCCTTTCATAGCACAGGCACAGAACCGGGTTAATCTCAGCTCCAGATGTGTGGCTTGATATCACAGCAGGGCAGGATTGAGGTCACTGAAGTGTCTTGTACACAGATTCACCTTAGCAGGCAGAAATGGGACCTTTCTTTGGAATAAATTGATTGAAACACAGAATCACAGAGTGGTTTGAGTGGAAGGGACATTAAAATCACCCAGTGCCACCCCTGCCATGGGCAGGGACACCTCCCACTGTCCCAGGCTGCTCCAAGCCCCAATGTCCAGCCTGGCCTTGGGCACTGCCAGGGATCCAGGGGCAGCCACAGCTGCTCTGGGCACCACCTTCCTCACCGGGAAGGATTTCTCCTGAATATCCAACTAAATTCTCCCACTTTCAGTTTGAATAAAGGTATTAATAGGGGACAACTCAGCTCCGTTTGGGAAATGGGTCCAATTATCTCCAGGGTAATGAAGTGCAGGAAACAGCCCCATGGCAGCTCCACGTTTTCCAGGTTTTCCCGCAGCCACCTCTCCCACCTGGACATTCCTTTGCCTTCCATGAGCCGCCGCTGATCCTTGCAGAGCTCCTGTGCAAGGCTGTGCTCAGCTTAACCCGTGATGGATGGGGGATATAAAGGTGATGGATTAAGTTGTTAATTATACAATTACAGGGAGGGCGGAACAGGGTGCTGGTTAAAAGGAAAATTACTTTGCAAGCTGAGACCAGCTCCCGGAGCAGAGGTGGAAAAGGCAAAATAGGACAAGGCAGGACTCTGTCTGAAGCAGGAGCCCTTGAAAACTTATCCAAAGTAATTCCAGTGGGGCTGAGACTAGCAGAGAATGGAGAACTGGATATTTTCATTTTATGGCCAGAGCTACACTCTCACTTTATCCATGGGATCCCTGGGTTAATCCTGCTGAGGGTGGAAGCTCAGACAGGGCAGCTGCTCTGAGCACCTTCTGTGGAGGCAGAACAGGTTTAAATATGGAATCCTGGAATGTCCTGAGCTGGGAGGGACCCACAGGGACCATCCAGCCCCACCCCTGGCCCTGCCCAGACACCCCAACAGCCCCACCCTGGGCACCCCTGGCAGCGCTGCCCAAACGCCCCTGGAGCTCTGGCAGCCTCGGGGCCGTGCCCATTCCCTGGGGAGCCTGGGCAGTGCCAGCACCCTCTGGGGGAAGAACCTTTCCCTGATCTCAGCCTGAGCCTGCCCCGGCCCAGCTCCGGCCGTTCCTGGGTGCTGTCCCTCCCAGGGAGCAGAGACCGGAGCTGCCCTCGGGCAGCCTTTTCCAGCAGATTTTTTACTCAGCAATAACCTTTAGGAGCCTGAGAGCCTGGAAAGGATGGAAATGAACCCCCTGGGATGAGGAGCCCTTCGGGACCAGTCTCTGCCCATCCCGGTGTCCATTACATTCAGCTCACGCCTGGAATTTTTGCCAGGGTTGGGAGTGCCCCAGTCTGTGCAATCAAAACCTTCCCGAGATTTGCATCCCGGGACGCAGATGCTGGGAAAGAGCAGATTACATAACACCCAGTTTGTTTGTATCAGCTTGGATTTGGGAACGAACAGAAAATTGTCCTTTTTTCCCCCCAAAATAGTCCGAGGGCAGCACGGAGCAGCGGGAGATCTTCCCGTTACTCTTCCCTGCCTTGCTCCAGGCGCTGCGAGGGCAGGTGAGCAGAGCTGGGAGCATCCTGGCCCGGGCGGGCTCTCCCAGCCTGTCAGAGATTACCTGGGAATTGCCTGGGAATTACTGGGAATTACCTGGGAATTATCGTCACCAGGGAGCCTCAGCTCAGGGCTCTGCGAGCGAAACGCCACTGAAAATTCACAGCTAATCCAGAGGGCTCATCCAGGGAATACATTTACATTCCCTCGCTCCCTTTGTCCCGCTCGGTGTTGTGTTTCCATGTACAAAGCGCTTTTATTCCCGGCTGGATTTCACGGGGAGGGGGGGAAGCACCGAAGGTTTCCCTCACGGACACGAAGATTTCTGGGAGAAAGCACAACATGGATGCGGTAGAGCCGAAATTTTTGTGGATCCCTATGGAGCTGTTGTCTATTCCCTTGAGTGAGGGAAGCCGAGCCCTATCTCCGGGCAATCATCCCTCCTGCTGATCCCTCAGCCAGGGGAAAAGCAGGAAAAGCTCCCTCTGCACTGAGGGGACCCCGGGAGTGGGGTGATGGAGATGCCTCCTCTGCTGGGCAATTCCATTTGGAAATGGGATGAGCCCAGGATGTGATTTTTGGTGAAGCTTTAGGGTTCAATCCCCCAGGAATGACCATTTGCAAGGAATTTAGGAGAAAGGGAATGCCTTATCGCGGTCTTGCCTTGCCGGGAGAAGGCACAAAGGAGTTTTGTCAGCATTGTTCCCTAGAGCAGCACATTCTCCTCACTCCCAGCCCACGTGGCTGGAGCTGGAAGAGAAAATCCCTGGATTTTCCATGGGGTGTTTTCCTTCGAACGCACAGTCCCTGGAAGAGCAGGGCAGAGATACAAACCTCGGGATAAGAGCCTGGATGCGGGAGTGTGCTGTGAGCACAGCAGGGGGTCCCTGCCCCCACAACCCTCTGGATCAAAGCAGGCAAGCCCTGGAATGTGACCTTTATCCGAGCTCAGCGGCTCCAATCGATGTTCGTCGGGCGCTTGGAGGGAAAGGGCGCCGGGAAGATTGGCAGGGATTGATGGAAAGCGGGTCCTTCCCCAGGCACGGGAGGGGCAGCGAGAGGGGGCTGTGCCCGGGCAAGAGAATTCCCGGAGCTGCGCAGG
The DNA here is from genome assembly GCA_013389985.1 of Dryoscopus gambensis. Taxonomy (NCBI): domain Eukaryota; kingdom Metazoa; phylum Chordata; class Aves; order Passeriformes; family Malaconotidae; genus Dryoscopus; species Dryoscopus gambensis. The sequence continues at coordinate 19,280 of WEIT01040283.1, read as the reverse complement.
TTTAGCCTCTGCCACTTGTTGTTCGTTCAGGATTTCCTGAACTGGGAGGGAAGGAGAAGCTCAGTGAGAGGGGATTGTGTCACCAGCAGGGAATTGATCCTGGGTGGGGAGATCAATCCAGAGCAGGGATGATGAACCTGCTGCTTGTGCAGGGGAAATATATCCTGGAATCATGGAATCAGGGACCTTAAATCCCACCCAGTGCCACCCCTGCCCTGGGCAGGGACACCTCCCACTGTCCCAGGCTGCTCCCAGCCCCAATGTCCAGCCTGGCCTTGGGCACTGCCAGGGATCCAGGGGCAGCCACAGCTGCTCTGGGCACCCTGTGCCAGGGCCTGCCCACCCTCCCAGGGAACAATTCCTTCCCAAGATCCCATCCAGCCCTGCCCTCTGGCAGTGGGAAGCCATTCCCTGTGTCCTGTCCCTCCAGCCCTTGTCCCCAGTCCCTCTGCAGCTCTCCTGGAGCCCCTTTAGGCCCTGCCAGGGGCTCTGAGGTCTCCCTGGAGCCTTCTCCTCTCCAGGTGAGCACCCCCAGCTCTTCCAGCCTGGCTCCAGAGGGGCTCCAGCCCTGGGAGCACAGGGAATTTGTGCCCACACACACGGGTTTCCATTGCAGTGTTTGGGTTTCCATTGCAGTTTTCCATTGGCTCCTGGCTCTGCCCCATCCATGTGTCGTCTCCCAGCCCTCCACAAAGGTACCTGGGAATTCTCTTTCCAGGAACCAATTTCCGTCTTTTTTTTGATCTTTGCAAAGATCTTCAGCTGAGTGGCCACAGCCCTGGAAAACCAGGAATTTCGACAGGAAAGCAGGACTGTGGTGCCGTCAGAGGCCTCGGGGCTGGGCTGTGTGGGCTGGGAGGTGTTTCTGAGCTGTGATATCTCAGCTCTGAGTCAGCGTTCATCCCTGTCAGCCCGGGACTGCCTCTCCCCGACACTCCCGGATCATCTTCCTGCAAGATCCCAGCAAAGGCTTCCCTGGGACGCTCTGCACAGGCTCAGTCCCAGCAGCAGCTCCAGTCCAGGCTCGGATTTCCTGGTTTTATTGATCACAGCACTTGGCAGAGATAAGAGGAGATCGTATTTTTCCCAAAGAGACTCCTCAAGTGTCGGCAGCATCTCAGATTCCGAGAGAAGAATCCTGGATTCACTGGAAGATTTATTTTTTTAAATAACCCTTTTAAGTTTCCTTTTCTTTGCCTGTATTTTCTGTACCTTTAAGATATAAAAGGGCCACAATTTCAGGCTTTTTTCCCAACAAACAACCTCCAAACTCCCTCTCCCAGGGTTTCCTCCCTGCTCCTTTCTTTTCCTGCCTTGCTGGAAGTTACAACACGAAACTGGGACCTTGTGGGAAGAGAAAACAACAAAAAAAAATCCCATGAATTATGGGAAGAATATGGAAAACGAACCCAACAGGAGGCTACAGCAATAGCAGGCATGACAAGCAAGCAAATAAGCCGCCCAAGCATCCCAAAATAATTTCTTGTTCGCTGCCAGCCCCACTGTGCTGCTCCAGCAGGGGGACAGGGCTTCATTTTCCCTGCCACAGTTCCCTGGGAGCACCACTCCGGGATTTGATGAGGTTCTCTCAGCCCAGGGCCTGAAGGAAACAGATCTTTGATTTACTAATAAAAGGAAGCAAAAAGAATCTTCTGGAAGAGAAGAGAAGAGAAGAGAAGAGAAGAGAAGAGAAGAGAAGAGAAGAGAAGAGAAGAGAAGAGAAGAGAAGAGAAGAGAAGAGAAGAGAAGGACTCATCACTCATGCCCAGCACATTCCTGATTTATTTTCCTCCCCTTCCTGTCTGCATGTGGTGCTGGTGCCAGATCCTTTCCCCCTGGTCGGTCTCCAGTTCCCAAGCCATGAGCATTCTCTGCCTGAATTCCCTCCCAGCACTCCTTCAACAGCAGCTCACGGACAGCAGCTCTCTGAGTGGTGCGATTCCAAAATCCACAGGGTAGGAATGACTTCAGCTGTCTGGAGTTCATCTGAGTCATCACTGAGGAGTTATGGAGAGAAAGGATCATCATGGAATCACAGAATCCTGGTTTAGGTTGGAAGGGACCTTAAAGCTCATCCCATCCCACCCCTGCCATGGCAGGGACACCTTCCACCATCCCAGGGTGCTCCAAGCCCCGTCCAACCTGGCCTTGGGCACTGCCAGGATGTTCAAGAACCATCCTCAGTTCTTCTGGAGATGTAATCCATGGTTATTTCTCTCTCTCAGCACCTCAGTGTCTGGTATTTATTTCCTTCTCCCCCTTCCAGCAGCAGCTGGGGGCACCGGGCTCACCTGAGCAAGCACCTGATCCACACCTGAGACGTGGCCACTGATAAGAGATGGAAAATAATCCAGGGTCGTAGAATTCCTATTAAATCAAGGAAATCCGTAAGAAGCCTGTTACCCCATGCAATAGTTCCCAGAAAAAAAATGCTGATTGTTGCCCTGGGGTCGAGGATGATCCCAGTGTGGAAATCAGGGAGAAAGGTGACGTCAGAGCTGCTGGAGGGGGAGACATGGGTATGGCCAAGCAAGGGGGCACGCTGCCTGCATCTTTGGATGTGAACATCCGCAGGGAAGGGGATGCTGGACCTGGGTGGAGAAGGAATTCTGGAGGCCACTGGCTCAGAGGAGAAGGTGCCTCCACTGGTGTTAGAATAATCATTCCTGCATTTCATGTGACCAGTGTGAGCTGCCTCAGGGGCAATGGCAAAAAACTGCCTGCTGTAAAATTTGTACAGAGGCAGAGGTACCCATCCATCCGTCATCCATCCATCATCCATCCCTTCATCCATCCATTCCTCATCCATCCATCCCTTCATCCATCCATTCCTCATCCATCCATCCCTCCATCCATCCCTTCATCCACCCCTCCATCCATCCACCCCTCCATCCATCCATCCCTCCATCCATCCATCCCTCCATCCATCCATCCATCCATCCATCCCTCATCCATCATCCATCCCTCATCCATCATCCATCCCTCATCCATCCATCCCTCCATCCATCCCTTCATCCATCCCTTCATCCCTCCATCTATCCATCCATCCATCCATCCATCCCTCCATCCATCCGTGATCCATCCCTCCATCCATCCATCATCCATCCATCCATCCATCCATCCCTACATCCATCCATCCATCCATCATCCATCCCTCATCCATCCCTCCATCCATCCTTTCATCCATCCCTCCATCCACTACTCATCCATCCCTCCATCTATCCCTTCATCCATCCATCCCCCATCCATCCATCCATCCATCATCCATCCATCATCCATCCATCATCCATCCATCATCCATCCATCATCCATCCATCATCCATCCATCATCCATCCATCATCCATCCATCATCCATCCATCTCCAGGGTGCACTCCTGCACCACGTATGAACTCTCTTTCCCAGGAACTCATCTCCCTTCCTGCTGGAAAAAATAAAAAAGGAATGTGTGTTTAACCTAAGGAGGCATCTGCTCCTGCAGTTAAGTTGGGACAGACCTTTAAGAGCCCGACCACTCCCCAGCACTGCAAGGCCACCACAATGTCCCCAAGTGCCACATCCACACATTTCAAACCTCTCCAGGTATGGGAAGTCAACCAAATTGCATCAGGACGAGAGCCTGGAGCAGCAGATCAAACTGGAATGCTGCATTTTCCTCCCTAAATCCCACACCTGGCACTTCCAGCAGTCACTGCCCCATTTCACCCCTTCTGCTAACCTGGACTCCTGTTTAAACCCTTCCCCTTCATGATTCCCAGGAAACTGCTTCCTTCCAGAGCACTGGCTGTGATTTCCCAGCTCCTAATGCACCATGAGAAGTCAGTTACTCTGTGATTTCCACTCAGGTCCTGCAAATCCCTCCATGTTTCTTATCCACAACCAAGGAATTTATGCCTCTTTCCCCATCCTGAAGAGCCCACTTTGGCTCCTGCCTCCTTCCCCCACCATGGAATCACGGAATTGTTTCAGTTGGGAAAGACCTTTAAGAGCCGCACAGCTCCCCACGGCCACCACAATCTCCCCAAGTGCCACATCAGGGCTGTTAAACCCCTGCAGGGATGGTGATCCGACAAATTGCATCAGCTGGAGAGCCTGGAGCAGCAGATCAAACTGGAATGCTGCATTTTCCTCCCTAAATCCCACACCTGGCACTTCCAGCAGTCACTGCCCCGTTTCACCCCTCCTGCCAGCCTGGATTGAAATCCTTCACCTGGGACTCATGACTCCCAGAAAACTGCTTCCTTCAGCACTGGGGCTGATTTCCCAGCTCCTAAAGGGTCGCAGTAAATCACCATTCCTTCTTCTCTCCCAGAAGTGGAGCCAGGCCCATTCCCGCTATCCCTTAAATCTGTACCTTTTTATGGAAGCACATTGATCCTGGCCCCGTTCCATGCTGTAAATGGCACAGGTTCGATGTAGGTTTTCCAGCAGCTGGGCTGGGATTTGTTTATGGAATTGCTTGCAGCTATTTAATCAGGGCAGGACTGAGCCTGGGAATGGAGGAGCTCCAAGAAACTGGTTTTAAATCTTCCCAGGGAGCTGGAATCCAAAGGTGTGTGCGGCAGGGAGAGGCAGTGCCCTACTGGCACTCCCACAGCACCTGAGCCACCAGAGCAGGCCCAGTGACAGCAACCAGGATCACCCAAAAGCTCAAAATGGTCAAAAAAATTCTGCAGTGATGTCGCTAGTGGACACAATGAGGATGCATAAGCTCTGGTCAAGTGTCAAAGGAGTAATAATAATCTTTATTTCTCTAAAGGATACTTATATACAAATCTGAACATGATAGTGGGTTGGAAGATTGAGGTGACACCTCTCCAATCACATTGGCCATGTAGAAAGTCCATGAAACCTTTGTCCGGATAGAACAGGAATGTAAACATAAGAAAGCAGTTACAATAATAGCTTCACAACACAAGAAAGCAGTTAAATAACAACAGGTGTTATTTACATAAAGTGTGAGAATCGTAAAGTTCTAACTCCGGAACTATGCAAAACAATCAGAAGGCTGGAAAACAAGGCAACACAGTGACACATCCATGAATCCTTCATTTGGAGTTTGCCTGGCCAAGACCCTGGCTCTGGCTCAGGCTTTCCCTGGGTGGCACAAATCCATGGTCAGGGCAGGAATTCAGCAGGACAAGGACAGGGCAGTGAGCACAGGAGGGCCTGGAGCAGCATCAGTGAGGGGAACCCTTCCAAGGCCTCTCCAAGGTCCCATCCCACCCTGACAGGGAGGACAGCCCCTCAAAGGCCTCTCCAAGGTCCCATCCCACCCTGACAGGGAGGGCAGCCCCTCAAAGGCCTCTCCAAGGTCCCATCCCACCCTGACGGGGACAGCCGAGGCCCAGGGAGGGTCGGAGCCTCTTGGTGCCCTCAAGACCTGCTCAGGGGAAAGGAGCTCCCAGCTCAGATCTCAGCCAGGAGAGCTCCAATCCTCATGGCTCCATCCCGAGCCTCTTCAGAGAGGTTATTTTACAGAACTGATTCCTTGCCAACACTAATCCTCGAAGTGTGAGGTGTCCCAGGGCACAAACTCCACCTGGCAGGTGGCCCCACAGCCTCTGGGCTGCCCAGGGTGTGGAACCCTGACCATACTGGTTAAATTCAGGTGAATTTTTATCTTCTCATTTGTTGCCATTTATCATTTTTAAGCATTTGATCCTCCCATGCCCTCAGGTGTCCCCTGTGTTGGGTCGCAGAGCTCCGACTGAGCGGGTTGGCGGGAAAACCCTCACCCGCATAAATCATCCACACCTCCTTCAAGGTGCCTGGCACACAAATCACAATTTTTTCAAGACATTCAGCCTTAAATTTTTTATCTTGTTCTCTCCTGTATCTTTAAAAGTTTGTCAGGTTTCACAGAATAAAGGAGAAGACCCAAATTTGCTCTGAAACCGGGGGGCTGTCAGAGAAACTTGCCTTGCTTATATAAAAGCAACTCTTCCAAGCACCAATTCCAGGTGTTAGGAGTGTTCGTGATCCACCTGATGAGCTGAAAATGCACCTGCAAACTCTTAATGAGCTCCTTAGGTTCCGGTGCTTTGCCGAGGATTCATTTTCCCAAATGTTGGTTCTGGGTCTATCCTTGTGCTCTTCCTAAAATCCTAAGAAGAGCTGAAATATTCGGATCAGGCAACCGGGCAGATCCCAGGCACTGCTGGATGCGGGAGGGTTTAGTTGTAGCTGAGCTAACAGGGGGGTCCAAGGACTGTTGCAGAACTCCTGGGAATGTCACATCCCATGGAACTCTACCCAAATCCAGGTATTGGGGCATAAGGGAGCGAGTCCTTAATGCTGAGTGGAGCTGTGCTGCAGCTCGGGAATTTTAGCTGGGCTGGGATGATGAGGAAGCAGAAGAGGTGAATTAAAATAACCGATGTTGGATATCAAAGTCATTCCAAGGAAGGATCCCAGACACTGCTGCTGTCACAGCATTTGGGGCTGGAAGCTCCAGCACAGAGGGATGTTTGTATACAATGATTTGGACCATTCTGTTAATGAGGCTGCTCTGTAATTATCAGAGCATTTGCACTGTCAGGCTGTCAAAACATCCAGTACAGTCCCAGGGTGCTGCCTGTTCCCCTTTGCCCACAGCAGGGCCTGGAGTGTGACCCCCCAGCAAAGAGCTGGGAGTTCAGTTCCTCCCTGCTTCGCTCTCCTGCTCGGAGCTTTGGTCCCTCCCCAGAGGAATTTAAGGAATGAAAGCCCAGAAGTGACTCTGGGACCAAGAGGTGACTGCAGGGGTTTGTACATGAGAATTGTGGCAGGGCAGGTTCAGGGTGACAATTTCTCATGCACAGGGGCCCGTGTGAGGCTCCTGTTGCAGGGCTGCACTGGGAGCTGGGACCTGTCCATGATCCCTCTGGGATCCCCACACAAGGAGGGGTCTCCAGGCTCCTGAGCCCCTCAGCGGGACAGGGACCAGAGGAGAGGGGACTGGGAGGTGCTCGGGGATTGTCCCTGATGTTCCAGGTGGGAGCCAAAGGAGCCTTTGCCGTGCTCTGGAATTCCTGGAGATCCTGGCTGGACCCTGCCCACTCCATCATGGGATTAAGAGCAGGGCAGAGAGTCTGAAGCAGTTCCCTGAGGCTCAGTTTAAAATCCATGGAAAAAACCGGCTCCTCCAGGCAGGACCTTGCTGGAGCTGGCTGAGAGTGGGATAAATCTCCTTTGGTTATCTGAGCAGGAATCCAAGTGAGTTTTGTGTAGACAGAGATGTGACTTTAGTGCCCAAATGGGGACAAAACCATTCCCCACCTGAGCCACTGAGACTCTTGGTCACCCTTCCTGAGCCCCCAGGGAGGCCCTGTCTTGTGAAATTCCTGACCAAACCCAAGGTTATTTCGTGTCCTTCTTTCCCCAGACTTGGACCATGTCGTGTTGTGTGGGCAGTGACAGCTGTAAGACCAATATTGGCACTGAGAATTTGAATTCTGAATTTCCAGAGGCTCGGTGCTCTTCTGGGCCCACCAGGACTTCTCCCTGTGCTCCCAGCCTGGAATGAGAGCCCAGACAGGCCCTGGCCCAAAGGCCTGGCTTATCCCATCCCAGGACAGATCCAACAGCAACCCCCCGCTTCCAGGGAGTGCTTTTCTCGCAGGTCCCTATTCCGAAGTGATGGATGAAAATGGGATCTTGCAAAAAGTCCATTTACATGCTTCAGCAAACTCCCAGCTCTGCCAGAAGTGCCCAGAGCGGTGATGTACAGCCAGGCCTGCAGACTCTACCACATCTGCTCCGAGAAGAATTAGCAAGACCTCCCCAAGCTGGGGATGATTTTCAGTGCATCAGACACTCTCCCAGGAAATCCATCACATTAATGGACAAGTTCTCGAGACACTTCAGAGGAACTTATTACAATAAAAAAGGAAGTTCCCAGCCCTCCAACTGCACATCTCCCTCTCACTCTCACAATCCATGATGAAAAATGATGGGATGGGGTGGATGGGTATGGCTGGAAGCAGTTACAGTCTATTCCAAGGGAAGATTATGCCACAAAATTATTTTTCCCAGAGTTTCCTCCTGTGTTTCAAACGAAATCCTCCCCTCTGCCTGGGAGCAGACTTGCTGTAGAGCAAGAAATACCGAGTGGCCCTGAGTTGGTTAATGCAGTAAATGTAAAAATACAGGAAATCTGTCAGAGATCAAATCCCAAGGGTCCTGCACATTCCAGTGCCGAAAATGATGGGCTTTACCTTCAGGAGCTGCTCTCCCAAAAGCTCTCAGGCTGAGGTCACCAAGTGCCCACTACAATGAGTTCACACAAACAATTCCCAAAGCCCAGGTTAGAGCAGTTATTACTGAGAGAACATTTCTAACAAAATGCTTCCTCCACCCTTGACCTCTCTGTCCCAGTCTTCGGAGGAGACTGAAACCTTCACAAGGAGAATGTAGGAGCTGGAATTTCAGAGTTGTACTGGTGACTGGAAATCAGAGACACTGCAGAGACGCTGGATTTCCAGCTTGTTCCTATTGACCCTTTCCTGCAACACAAATGCCAAGGGCTCCTCTCTCTCCTCTCTCCTCTCTCCTCTCTCCTCTCTCCTCTCTCCCCTCTCCCTACTCTTCTCTCCTGTCTCCTCTGTCCCCTCCCTGCTCTGCAGACACAAATAGGCTGTGACATTTTCCCTGCACACTCTGCAGGGGTCACCTCCCCTTTCATCTCAGCACTTCCAGAACTTCTCCTGCCACAACCCCGCTGTGCTCTTCTCATTCCCCACCCGTGTTTGAGTGCTCACTCCACCCTCGCCTCGAGTACTTGGGGGCAGTTTGAGGCAGAAGAGGGACAGAAATGTATTAGGGAGCATCCTAATAGGGACACAAAGGTGGGGAAGGATCTAGAGGGTCTGAAGGGCACTTGGAATGCTCAGCTGGAGCAGGGGACACTGAGCTCAGACCTCCCCAGGGGCTGCAGCTCCTCCCGAGGGCAGCTCCGAGCTCTGCTCCCTGGGCCAGGGACAGCACCCAGGGAGCGGCCGGAGCTGGGCCAGGGCAGGCTCAGGCTGAGATCAGGGAAAGGTTCTTCCCCCAGAGGGTGCTGGCACTGCCCAGGCTCCCCAGGGAATGGGCACGGCCCCGAGGCTGCCAGAGCTCCAGGGGCGTTTGGGCAGCGCTGCCAGGGGTGCCCAGGGTGGGGGTGTTGGGGTGTCTGGGCAGGGCCAGGGGCTGGGCTGGATGGTCCCTGTGGGTCCCTCCCAGCTCAGGACACTCCCTCTGCACACCCAGCCTGGCACAACGATTCCGTTCCAAACTGAACACTGAATCCCTGTTTTTTCTCTCCCCTCGCCAGTGCTCGCTGTCCGTGGCACTCCCGGGCTCAGCAGTGCCTCTGCTGTCGCCTGCAACCCAGGTGGTGCCTTTTGCTCAGCTTCATCAGAATCCTACCACAGGGATTTTTCCTTCCTCTTTGCACCCCAATTTTGTGACCAACTTGTGCACTGACTCCCCATTTTTATATAAAAATCCTGAATAAAAAGCAGGAAAAATGATGTTGTGTCTTTACCCACTGCTGCCCAAGCACCACTCAGTGAACTTGAAAAAATATTTACATTCAAGTTAATGGGGAACTATTTCTGGGAGGGTTGGGGTGGCACTGACTGCGTTTCGTTCCTCCTGAAAAATCAACCATTTCTTGTTTTGTAGGTGCCATTTTTCAGGCCAACCATGAAATTTCTCCTTGAACAGAAAGGAAAAAAGGTCGACTTTCAGCTCTTCAGGGTCCTCACTGGACCTCTGGGAATTCTGCTTCCATTTTTCCCAGTTCCTGTCCGACAGGGAGGATTTTTAGTTGCATTTCTTCCACTCCAGGTCTGTGCTGCAATCCCCTGCCTCAGCCACTCTCCCAGGTCTGGGTAATGATATTTATTCCAGCTGAGCAATTCCAGGAGGAAAAAATGATGGACTGAAATTGAGGCCATATTTTGCCGATCCCCGTGTCCTAAATTTTCCGTAATGACAGGAATCCATTTGGGTTGGGGGATCATGGGATCATCATTGACAAAACTTCGGGGTGGAAAGTCTGAGTTAGTCCTGACGAAAATGGCCCCGGATGAGAGCCAGGATCTCTGTTGGGATCCTGTCGGGAATGGGAGGTGACGCGGGGAGGGGACATCTGAGGCTGGTTTGGGAGGAGGCCACACAAATTCCCGGGAGTGGGACTATCCCAGTGCCTCCATCCCTGGCTGGAACAGGATGCTCCTTTTGGCAGGAGAGTGGTGTCTGATGGAATTCCTTGTTGTTCTGGGAAGAGCAGACCGGAGGCTGTCCCAGATCCGTGAGTGCCTGGCAGAGGGGAGGTGGTGACAGGACCCTGCTGGAACTTTCAGCTCAGGGAGCAGCAGCTACCTGAGAGGAATTTTAGCAACTTCTGGCATTGGGAAGGGACTGGCAGAGTGGACTTCAACTCCCAGAGTTGCTGAGTTGATTCCAAACCTGGCAGGACCTGAATAAAAGGGGCTTGTCCATAATCCCTTTGAATTTGGCAGTGCAGGGAGGAGGCCCAGCCTGGCCCCTGAGTCAGGAGAGTGCAGGAGAAGGGGCAGGTTGCTAAACCATCTCCTGGTCCATGGAATGAGCGAAGCACATTCCTGGAGTGGCTCATTTCAGGTGAGTTTTGTCTTCTGCTGGCACTTAATCCCTGATTTGGGCATGGGAGCTCCACTGGTACAGCCACACCTGGGGGGCACTTCAGGGACACAGGAATTTGCTCCTTGGCCTGCCCCAGTTTGATTCAGGTTCTCCTTTCATTTATGGCCAGCCCAGTGACTGTAAGCTGTTCCTGTGGCAGGTTTAATGCCATGTCCTTCAGGGGCTGGGCTATCTCGGCTTTGGACCTGCCCCAAATCCCACAGCATTTAAACAAAGGGGCAGCAAGCTGAGCTGGGTTCCCAGCAGAGCCTCTGCCCTGCCCTGGGCAGCTGTCCCAGCCCAAACGCAACCTCAGAGCTGCTGTGGGAGACCTCTGCCTTTCCCAAAAGATCTCCAGCCCTCCTGAACCTTAAAAACCACCTTGGGAATGATCCCTGGATCATTCCCACTCCCAACCAGTCTGGAGATTGGTTTGGGAAGTGCTAAACATCCCAACCTTCCCAGGGAACACAGCCCCGTGTGCTCCTGTGGCTCTTCCTTAAGGAGCAGGAATATGCGACCGATCCCCCCCAAAAGTCGTTCATTGGTGTGTTTTTCCCAGATTTCTTGAAGGGGGTTATTATTTACCCCTAAATTTGAGACTAATCCTTTTTTTCAGCAGGCAGAACAGCCCCTGGGGCTCTCAAATGCGGAGCAGAGCCAAAGCCCCACTCAAAGCCTTTAAAAATAAGAAAGGTCTTGTGTGTTCCTGCAGGTGGAGACAATGTGGAAATCTCCATGAAAAATAGACGGCTCCATGAAACTTCTCCTTCAAACACAGCCTGGACTTCTGCTTTCGTAGGGAGAGCAGATTCCCAGTAGAAAGCTGGATTAAGTCGACAGAAATTAACCCCTTTTGCAGAGGAAGAGCAATTCCACGGCAGACCTGACATCAGGCTGGGTTCAAATTGTCACCAAACATTCAAGCATGGCAGGAATTTGCATAAACATGAGATGTTAATGATTAAATAGATCGGGGGGAAGCCAGCCTCAGCTTTTCAGCCCAGGTGAGCAGGCCAGGTCTGTGGGCACAGTTCTCCCACTCCCATGTCCAACGTCCCTAATTATCCCAATCCCGTGACCAATGTCCCTAATTAGCCATTTGCAAGGACAGTAACTTCATTTGCATGGTCACGAATATTAAACAGCCACTTTGCAGCTGGGTTTGCACATTTGGGGCTGGATTTTTAGCCCTCAGCCACCAAGCTGGAATCTCCTGCTTCACTGCCCGTTTTTGTAGGGGAAATGGATCCGTTTGGGAAAACTCCTGCAGAGTGATGACCCTTCTCCACGGTTTTTTTGCCACTGCACTGCAGGAAAAGCTGTGGCTGGTCCCAGGCTGTGGCAGATGTCACCAGGTGGCACTCTTACATTGATTCTTCCCCATCCTTAGTTTCTGTGGTTGTTGTTTGTTTGGGGTTTATGGATGAGCAAATGTTCAGGCTGGAAGAGCCACGCTCCGGAGTGGGATCCAGCCGGCAGCGTCGGCTCACAGGGATTTGTTCTGAGTGGTGGAAATTGCGGGGAATTCGGATGTTCCCCAGGAGCTGGCCGTGGGTTTGGGGTGGGATTGCTGGGAGAGGTGGCCCTACAGGCCCCAGAATTTCTGTGTGTGGGTTTCTCTTCTCACTGGTGGCACTCAGAATGTAAAAATAAAATTCCATTTCTGATCTCTCCCTGAAATTTGGTGTCACTTTGGGGACATGACATAGGTGACAAAACAGACCAATTATGTTAGAAGTGGGTGTAAAATTGTCCCTAAACCTCACCCAGTGTTAAAAAAAAAAGACTGGAAGTGCAATTTTGCATCCTACTATGTAAAAATATCAGTTTTGGGGCATAATAAAGGTTTTCTCTTTAGTGGGACAATGACTAAATATGAGCCCCAAAGTCTCATGATGGTTCTTTGCCCAGAAATTTGGGATTGTGTTTTTCTTGTCTCAGAAGAGAAGAGTTGGACAGGGATGCGATCTCTCCCTGGAAGTTGGTGTCACTCTGGGGACATGACACAGGTGGCAAAACAGGCCAATTAGATTAGAAGGGGGTGTAAAATTCTCCTTAAACCTCACCCAGTGCTTAAAAAAAGGACTGGAAGTGCAATTTTGCATCCTACTATGTAAAAATACGAATTTTGGGTCATAATAAAGGTTTTCTCCTTGGAGGGACAATGACTAAACACGAGCCCCAAATTCTCCTGATGGTTCTTCATCCAAGGAAGTTGCGTTTGATTTTTCTTGTCTCAGAAGAGAAGAGTTGGACAGGGATGTGATTCATCTCAGGAATATCCCAAGAGAACCTCCAAAATATCAAAAAGAGATTGTTCTGAAAGAAAATAAAAGGTGAAACAATAGATCAAAAACTATTAGTGATGACATTCAGCAGAATGTTCCCAACACGGAGCGAGGAGTTAAAAATGAATCCCCACAGGAGAAGGCAAATCCCACTGTTTGTTTTCTCATATTGCTCCAAGCAAGCAAAATCCATACTCTGGGATATTTATTCCATAAAATATGGGATCCCCTCACCATGGAGAGACACCTGAGACTGAGAGAAAACAACAATAATTTTGTTTTAGTGAAGCACCATTTATGATGCTAAAATGCCAATGTGGTTTCCAGGGGAGGAGCAGATCTGGGGCTTCTCAGACTACAGAGAAGAAATCCTCTTGGCATGGAAAAATTAATTTATTTTCCTTTCCAGACCTTTTATTATTCTTGTTTGTCCCTTACAGTAAGGCTGGTGTCGCATCTGGCCCTGAGCACCAAACACTCAGACCTGCTTACTCCTAAATATTCCTTGGTGGACATTCTTGCTTAGCATCACATTTCCTGTTGAAATCCAGGAGCTGAAAAGGCCCCAAAATTCCAATTATGCAGCGTGTTAGTGTCATTATTGTTAATTTAGCACATTCTTGTCACCACACAGGTGTCCCAACAACTCTCGTGCACCTCCCCTTCCCCGGTGAGAGCCGGGGGCTCACAGACCCAGCCCTGACCTTCCAAAAGGCTGGAAGAAGCCAGGGAAGGTTGGAGGAAAGGCAGCGATCCAAGGCCTAAGGAAAATGCCTTGCCCAGAGCGATCGCAGGCCTCAGCCGGGCTCGTTAGGAGCAGGACAGGAGCCGATGCGATTGCAGCAGACAGATGACCTTGGGTGGTTTTTCCTGTCTCCTAAGGAAAGACTTTGCCTGGAGAGCGGTTCGGGAGCAGCCCAGGATTTAGCAGGGGCTGTAAAGGAGCAGCTGCTGCAATAAAGCTGCAGTTTTACAGCTCCAGGCAGGCCGGGAACAACACTCGGGTCTGCTCACAAGGGCGGGAGGCTCCAAAGGCAGGGGGAGGTTTGGTGATCCCGGTGAGAGACAGGTCCCACGGTAAGGGATGCCCCAGGGATCCATGGGGAACGGTGCTGTGCCCACAGTCCTGGACCCTCGGGGGTTTGGATTCAGCTCCTCAGGAGCAGAATTCCTCGGGTCTGTCCCCACTCCGGGGGCTCCAGAGCCCTGCCAGGATCACAGGGTCAGAGGTGTGAGCTGGGGACATCCCAGTGCGGTAACAGGGAGAGATCTTGGGATCAAACCACCCTTCTTCCTCCTCCTCTTTTTCCTTCTCCCTCTCCTCCTCCTCCTCCTCCTCCCCCACTGCCTGCCCCAGAACCGTGGGAAGAGCCTGGTGCAGTCCAGTGACCTTCCCAGCTGGGAGTGTGGGAGCTGCAGGATGCATCTGGCTGCTCCCAGAATCCCAATACCATTCAGGTTGGAAAAGCCCCCCAAAATCATCAAACCTAGAAGTGCCCAGGCCACCACTGCCCGCGTCCCCCAGTGCCACATCCGCATGGCTTCGGTGACTCCGTCAGTGCCCTGGGCAGCTGTGCCGGTGCCTGACCACCCTTTCCATGCTTCCCCCTAAAACCTGATCTCCAAAACCCACTTTTCCCTCTTTTTGGCTGCGTTTGGTGCATTTTCCACAACTAAAGCACCCCAAACCCTGAGCTCTTGCTCTGCTGTCAGGCTGGATGAGTGCTTGGAAGCAAAGTCTTTCCAGCTTATTATGGATTCAGACATCTCTTCATCTGGAGTTGCCTGAGGTCCTGGAAATAATCGTGTCTTTCAGGAAGAACATCATTCTGAGGTGAATAAAAATCAGTCAGCACTTTAATGAGACCATTATATTTCACTGCGAGTGTCTTTCCCTCTTGCACAAGGTCTTCCAGGAGGAGAAACAGCTCGGCTCCACCTGCTCACGGAAACACGTCCATGAGTCAGGGATTTATCTCACTGGGAATTCTTCCCCACCTCCCCAAATTCTGCATCTTCACCCTCATCCTGCCCCTGGTTCCCCTGAGTGAGCTTCGTGCCTCTCCCCATTTCCTGGACCCCACTCCTCGGACATCCCTTTCTGAGGAAGGGTTGGGTCCTGAAGACTCTGGAGCAAGAATCCCATCAAAACATGCTGAAAGAATGAAATTCCTGAAAAAGAGACCGATTGAAAGCACGCTGGCAAAGAGGGAGCCTGGAGCAGCTCTGCCCAGGGAAATGCCCACAGAAGGACCTGCTGGAAGTGCCCCAGCCAGGAACGTGCCTGGAGGGAGGAGGAGGCTGCGCTTTGGAAGCCCCAGTTAACCCTTTGCAGACCCCAGTTCATTTCCAAATAATTCCTGATAATCAGATTATTTTCCATGCAGAAATTTAATCCTATTACTTCTAATTATGCCCCAATGTGCAAAGCTAAACAAATCCCATCTTTTTGTTCCCAATGCCTTCCAAGAAAGTGATTATACTCCATCTCAAGTCGTTATCCATAAGTATCTCTTTTAATCATTTCTGCATTCAGCCCCTCCAGACCTCAATTATTTTTGCTCCCTCTTCATGTCTTGCAATGATTTTGCTGCTACAAACTCCTACAACTCCTTCTCTGGGTGTTACAGACCCTAAAGAGACACCCAGGGGTCATGAAATATTTTTCAGGTACAGTTTACAGGCAATATTTTTTTTCTCATGTGTCCAAACAGCAATTTCTTTGGAAAAGTGGAAGATTTTAATAAAAAGCAGCAAAGCTCAGTGTGATAATTATTGCCAGAATTATTTTTGTTGTTCTTATCAGCATTTTGTCCCTGCAATTTGCATAATTGCTGGGTCTTGATTAGAAAAGTCCCATTTTTCTGCTGAAGGCTGTGGCAGGAGCCAATCATTTCAAGTTCCTCGCAGAACAGAGCTCCTGAGGGGAATAGAGAAGGGAAGGGAAGGAGCAGTCCTGAGCCATTTTTCCTTGGGAGGATGATGGAAATGATTCCCTGGTGTAGGACGGGAGCTGCCCTTTAGCTGAAGATTTCAGCTCTGCTCTTACAGAGGTGGGGAAATTCTGCTGAGCTGGGAGGCGCTAAATCATGGAATCATAAAATTCCAGGCTGCTTTGGGCCGGGAGGGACCTTAAATCCCTTCTCATTCCACTGGAAGGGACACCTTCCACTACCCCAGGCTCCAAGCCCCGTCCAGCCTGGCCTTGGACACTTCCAGGGGTGGGGAGTCCTTGCCCACAGCTCTGGGAGCACAGTGGGGCTGATCTCTGTGTCCAGCCCCGCCTCAAGGGGACAGGTCTGGAGCAGGACCGTGACAGAAACACTCCCAAAGCCCCCAAAGCTGGGAGTGAGTGAGGAGAGGAGCAGGGGTGGGTGCACAGAACACACCCACGAGGCTGCTGGGAGGAGCTGTGAGCCCAGTTTTTGGTGAGAATTCCCAGGATTTCAAGTTTCAGAACAGAGAACCTTTGCTTTTAATGCGAATTTTCTCAAGAAGCTCCTTGAGTCTCTCCACACCAGTGTTTGTGTCACCTTCTAAAGGACGCACATTAGGAAGTGCTGGGTGTCCCTGCCACCTTTGTCACCTGCCAGGTGTGGCATCAGTGCCACCAGGAGCAGCTGCAGGCCATTTTTCATGGCATTTCCCAGTGATGGGACACGGCAGGGGCAGCACCTGCGCAGGGTGAGAGCAGGAGCAGGGCACAGTCTGAGGGACTCAACAACTGCTCCAGGTGTGCTCAGCAGACAAAACCATGGAGAAACATCTGCGAGTCTCCAAGAATTCACAGCAGCTTTCCTCTCTTGCCCAGAGATAATTCCCTGCTGTCAGGGAGGTATCCCAGCAAAGCAAAACCAGGGGGAAACAGCTCCTTATTGGATCTCCATGCTTGGATCTGCCATTCCAGGGGGAATCGTGTCTGTCACAGGGGAGGGCTGAGAGCCACAGCAACTTCTGCCCTCATCAGCTCCACAGCCTCTGGGATTCTCCCAAGCTCCTCTTCCCAGTGCCAGGAACCCTTTGGCATCAGCTCCACAGCCTCTGGAATTCTGAGCACTCTCAGTTCCAGGAACCCTTTGGCTTCACCTCCACAGCCCGAATGTGGGATTTATGGGTGGAATTCCCAAGGAATTCACTCACGCAGGGTTTGGAGCAGGTTGCACCCTGGAGCTGTAATTGCGGCCCAACACAAGCATCTGAATTCCAGGGTGTCTTTTCCCTGGAAAACGTGGCACTGGTGTATTTCTTTAGCAAGGGCCTTTCCCTAGCCAAGAGCCAGAATTCCCTTGGACTGGCCTCCTGGTTTTCCACAGTCAGGGTCCGTGGATCTTCCTAGGCATCCTGGTAATTCCTACACAGAACATCTCCGTGATTTCATCTGAGCTCCCCAGACTCCCAGATTGTTCCTGATGGGACAGAGGTGGAAGCATGGAAAAGTTGCTTCGGAAGGATCACTGGTGCCTCCATTCCAGCTTCTCTGTCTAAAGATCCTCCTTTCCCAAATCCCAGATCATCCCTATTTGTTGACCCTCAGGTCAAGAGCTGAGGTGCTCTCACCCACTGGGACACCGTCTCAGGTGAAGGTTTTCCTAAAATCCAAACTAAAATTCCCAATCCCAATGTCAATTCACCACTGCTGGGCTTGGAACCATGGAATCATTAAGGTTGGAAACGACCATGAAGGACATCAAGTCCAACCATCAGCCATGGGTTTTATGTATTTTCAGCAACAACAGTGCAAGGTAACCCAGAGGTATTTTGGATTTCTCCCCAGGATTGCTGGAATGGGAGGTGGAGAGAGAAATTCCTGCTCTCCCCCATTTAGAGGTATTTTTGTTAAAAAAAAAAAAATTGTTAAATCGGAATATTTGCTTCAAATATTACACGGAGTCTGTCAGCACAGACTTAAGCCGTGGATTGTCACATCTCCAGGGTCTCGTCCTCCCAACACAGCCCAATCCACTGCCAAATTTATCCTCCTCCGTGGGGATCCCTTGGTGCTCCAGGAGTTCTCTTGATGCTGCATTTCTTCAGCAAAAAAAAAAAAAGAAGAAAAAAGGTAAAAAAAGGCTTTAAAGTCTCATTTTGATTTGTTGGAATTGAAATTAGACTCAATTTGTTTTGAGCTGGGCTCAGTGGAAGAGTCCATTACAAAATTAGGAGCAAAAGGAAACGTTGGAATTGCAATTCCAGCGTGAAAGAAGCTCTTGATGGAAGGGACAATGCTGAGCTCCATTGTCACAGACAGAGAACTGAAACCAGGACTGGGTTGTGTCCCCACAGACCTGCTGAGCTGAGAGAAACTCTGGAAAAGGGGGGATTTTTGGAGCAAATTATTGTAATTGTTGGAAAAATGGCTTGTACAGGAATTTGACCTTCCTTTAGAAGCACAAAAAGCTTTGGAATGCCATCCAAACCCTCTCCACCAAGGGGGATTTCAGAGAATTCCTTTCTCTGGAATTTTTTTTTTTACGTTTTTCATGGAGTAGAGAGGCAGAATTTGGATTTCTTAGGAAAAACTTGTGTATTCCAATCACACCTGTTGGTACTACTACAGCAACAGAGTGGATGCTTCCCTGGAATAAATCTGCCATTGTTCCACGGCTCGTTTTCATTCATATCCCCGGAAAGAATTTCAGCAATTCCAAGTAATATTGAATTAATGGCTACCAAAAGCCCAGGTGTGAAGGCCACCCCTGACATTACGAAGAGTTAATCATCCTTCCCAAATCATCCCCTCCCAAACCACACCTGCCCAAATCAGCCCTGCCCAAATCATCCCCTCCCAAACCACACCCACCCAAATCAGCCCTTCCCCATATAATCCCCACTAAAATCAGCCCTTCCCACCCCTCCCTACCCAAACCAGCCCTTCCCAATTCATCCCTTCCCAAACCTTCCTTTCTCAGTTCATCCCTTCCCAAACCCTCCCTACTCAAACCTTCCTTTCCCAGTTCATCCCTACTCAAACCTTCCTTTCCCAGTTCATCCCTACTCAAACCTTCCTTTCCCAGTTCATCCCTTCCCAAATCCTCCCTACTCAAACCTTCCTTTCCCAGTTCATGCCTTCCCAAACCCTCCCTACCCAAACCTGCCTTTCCCAAATCCTCCCTTCCCAAAACACTTCTTCCCAGATCATCCCCCCCCAATCTTCCCTTCCCAAATTATCCCAACACAAATCACCCCTACCCAAACATTCCTTTTCCAAATCATTCCCACCCAAATCACCTCTACCCAAACATTCCCTTCCCAAAACTTCCATTCCCAAACCCTCCCTTCCCAAAACATGTCTTTCGACATCATCCCCACCCAAAACTTCCCTTCAAAAACCATCCCCACCCAAACCACACCCACCCAAATC